>CAWVNZ010002593.1:0-108031 GCA_963930735.1 Dioctria linearis
ATTTTGCAAAAAATAATTTTCTACTGTCGCAAATTTTAATTACGCCAGGGATTGCCTTTTCTATAGTAAATTTTTCAAAATTTAATTTTATACTGTCGCAAATGTTAATTGCGCCAGGGATTGCCTTTTCTATAGTAAATTTTGCAAAAAATAATTTTCTATTGTCGCAAATTTTAATTGCGCCTGGGATTGCCTTTTCTACAGTAAATTTTTCAAAAAATAATTTTTTAGTGTGGCATATATTAAATACGCCAGGTATTGCCTTTTCTATAGTAAATTTTGCAAAAAAATAATTTTTTACTGTCGCAAATTTTAAATACGCCAGGGAGTGCCTTTTCTATAGTAAATTTTGCAAAAAATAATTTTCTACTGTCGCAAATTTTAATTACGCCAGGGATTGCCTTTCCTATAGTAAATTTTTCAAAATTTAATTTTATACTGTCGCAAATTTTAAATCCGCCAGGGATTGCCTTTTCTATAGTAAATTTTGCAAAAAATAATTTTCTATTGTCGCAAATTTTAATTGCGCCTGGGATTGCCTTTTCTATAGTAAATTATTCAAAAAATAATTTTTTACTGTCGCAAATTTTAATTGCGGCAGGGATTGCCTTTTCTATAGTAAATTATTCAAAAAATAATTTTTTACTGTCGCAAATTTTAATTGCGCCAAGGATTGCCTTTTCTACAGTAAATTATTCACAAATTAATTTTTTACTGTCGCAAATTTTAAATATGCCAGGGATTACCTTTTCTATAGTAAATTATTCAAAAAATAATTTATGACTGTCGCAAATTTTAATTGCGCCAGGATTGCCTTTACTATAGTAAATTATTCAAAAAATAATTTTTTACTGTCTCAAATTTTAATTGCGGCAGGGATTGCCTTTTCTACAGTAAATTTTTCAAAAAATAATTTTTTACTGTCGCAAATTTTAATTGCGCCAGGGATTGCCTTTTCTATAGTAAATTTTGCAAAAAATAATTTTCTACTGTCGCAAATTTTAATTACGCCAGGGATTGCCTTTTCTATAGTAAATTATTCAAAAAATAATTTTTTACTGTCGCAAATTTTATTTGCGCCAGGGATTGCCTTTTCTATAGTAAATTTTTCAAAAATTAATTTTATACTGTCGCAAATGTTAATTGTGCCAGGGATTGCCTTTTCTATAGTAAATTTTGCAAAAGATAATTTTCTATTGTCGCAAATTTTAATTGCGCCTGGGATTGCCTTTTCTGCAGTAAATTTTTCAAAAAATAATTTTTTACTGTCGCAAAATTTAATTGCGCCAGGGATTGCCTTTTCTATAGTAAATTTTTCAAAAAAATAATTTTTTACTGTCGCAAATTTTAATTGCGCCAGGGATTGCCTTTTCTATAGTAAATTATTCAAAAAATATTTTTTTACTGTCGCAAATTTTAATTCCGCCAGGGATTGCCTTTTCTATAGTAAATTTTTCAAAAATTAATTTTTTAGTGTGGCAAATTTTAAATACGCCAGGGATTGCCTTTTCTATAGTAAATTTTTCAAAAAATAATTTTTTACTGTCGCAAAATTTAATTGCGCCAGGGATTGCCTTTTCTATAGTAAATTTTTCACAAATTAATTTTTTACTGTCGCAAATTTTAATTACGCCAGGGATTGCCCTTTCTATAGTAAATTTTTCAAAAATTAATTTTTTACTGTCGCATATTTTAAATCCGCCAGGGATTGCCTTTTCTATAGTAAATTTTTCAAAAAATAATTTTTTACTGTCGCAAATTTTAATTGCGCCAGGGATTGCCTTTTCTATAGTAAATTATTCAAAAAATAATTTTTTACTATCGCAAATTTTAATTGCGCCAGGGATTGCCTTTTCTATAGTAAATTTTTCAAAAATTAATTTTTTAGTGTGGCAAATTTTAAATACGCCAGGGATTGCCTTTTCTATAGTAAATTTTGCAAAAAAATAATTTTTTACTGTCGCAAATTTTAAATACGCCAGGGATTGCCTTTTCTATAGTAAATTTTTCACAAATTAATTTTTTACTGTCGCAAATTTTAATTTCGCCAGGGATTGCCTTTTCTGTATTAAATTATTCAAAGAACAATTTTTTACTGTCGCAAATTTTAATTGCGCCAGGGATTGCATTTTCTACAGTAAATTATTCACAAATTAATTTTTTACTGTCGCAAATTTTAAATATGCCAAGGATTACCTTTTCTATAGTAAATTATTCAAAAAATAATTTTTTACTGTCGCAAATTTTAATTGCGCCAGGGATTGCCTTTTCTATAGTAAATTTTGCAAAAAATAATTTTCTACTGTCGCAAATTTTAATTACGCCAGGGATTGCCTTTCTATAGTAAATTTTTCAAAATTTAATTTTATACTGTCGCAAATTTTAATTGCGCCAGGGATTGCCTTTTCTATAGTAAATTTTGCAAAAAAATAATTTTCTATTGTATCAAATTTTAATTGCGCCTGGGATTGCCTTTTCTGCAGTAAATTTTTCAAAAATAATTTTTTACTGTCGCAATTTTTAATTGCGCCAGGGATTGCCTTTTCTATAGTAAATTTTTCACAAATTAATTTTTCACTGTCGCAAATTTTAATTACGCCAGGCATTGCCCTTTCTATAGTAAATTTTTCAAAAATTAATTTTTTACTGTCGCAAATTTTAAATCCGCCAGGGATTGCCTTTTCTATAGTAAATTTTTCAAAAAATTATTTTTTACTTTCGCAAATTTTAATTGCGCCAGGGACTGCCTTTTCTATAGTAAATTATTCAAAAATTAAAATTTTACTATCGCAAATTTTAATTGCGCCAGGGATTGCCTTTTCTATAGTAAATTTTTCAAAAATTAATTTTTTAGTGTGGCAAATTTTAAATACGCCAGGGATTGCCTTTTCTATAGTAAATTTTGCAAAAAAATAATTTTTTACTGTCGCAAATTTTAAATACGCCAGGGATTGCCTTTTCTATAGTAAATTTTTCACAAATTAATTTTTTACTGTCGCAAATTTTAATTACGACAGGGATTGCCTTTTCTATAGTAAATTTTTCAAAAATTACTTTTTTCCTGTCGCAAATTTTAAATACGCCAGGGATTGCCTTTTCTCTAATAAATTTTTCAAAAATTAATGTTTTACTGTCGCAAATTTTAAATCCGCCATGGATTGCCTTTTCTATAGTAAATTATTCAAAAAATAATTTTTTACTGTCGCAAATTTTAATTGCGCCAGGGATTGCCTTTTCTATAGCAAATTATTCAAAAAATAATTTTTTACTGTCGCAAATTTTAATTGCGCCAGGGATTGCCTTTTCTGTAGTAAATTATTCAAGAAATAATTTTTTACTGTCGCAAATTTCAATTGCGCCAAGGATTGCCTTTTCTACGGTAAATTATTCACAAATTAATTTTTTACTGTCGCAAATTTTAAATATGCCAGGGATTACCTTTTCTATAGTATATTATTCAAAAAATAATTTTTTACTGTCGCAAATTTTAACTGCGCCAGGGATTGCCTTTTCTATACTAAATTTTGCAAAAAAATAATTTTTTACTGTCGCAAATTTTAAATACGCCAGGGATTGCCTTTTCAATAGTAAATTTTTCACAAATTAATTTTTTACTGTCGCAAATTTTAATTACGCCAGGGATTGCCTTTTCTATAGTAAATTTTTCAAAAATTACTTTTTTACTGTCGCAAATTTTAAATAAGCCAGGGATTGCCTATTCTATAGTAAATTTTTCAAAAATTAATTTTTTACTGTCGCAAATTTTAAATCCGCCAGGGATTGCCTTTTCTATAGTAAATTATTCTAAAAATAATCTTTTTACTGTCGCAAATTTTAATTGCGACAGGGATTGCCTTTTCTATAGTAAATTATTCAAAAAATAATTTTTTACTGTCGCAAATTTTAATTGCGCCAGGCATTGCCTTTTATACAGTAAATTTTTCAAAAAATAATTTTTTACTGTCGCAAGTTTTAATTACGCCAGGGATTGCCTTTTCTATAGTAAATTATTCACAAATTAATTTTTTACTGTCACAAATTTTAATTACACCAGGGATTGCCTTTTCTACAGTAAATTTTTCAAAAAATAATTTTTTACTGTCGCAAATTTTAATTGCGCCAGGGATTGCCTTTTCTACAGTAAATTTTTCAAAAATTAATTTTTTACTGTCGCAAATTTTAAATCCGCCATGGATTGCCTTTTCTATAGTAAATTTTGCAAAAAATAATTTTCTACTGTCGCAAATTTTAATTACGCCAGGGATTGCCTTTTCTATAGTAAATTTTTCAAAATTTAATTTTATCCTGTCGCAAATTTTAATTGCGCCAGGGATTGCCTTTTCTATAGTAAATTTTGCAAAAAATAATTTTCTATTGTCGCAAATTTTAATTGCGCCTGGGATTGCCTTTTCTACAGTAAATTTTTCAAAAAATAATTTTTTACTGTCGCAAATTTTAATTGCGCCAGGGATTGCCTTTTCTATAGTAAATTTTTCACAAATTAATTTTTCACTGTCGCAAATTTTAATTACGCCAGGGATTGCCCTTTCTATAGTAAATTTTTCAAAAATTAATTTTTTACTGTCGCAAATTTTAAATCCGCCAGGGATTGCCTTTTCTATAGTAAATTTTTAAAAAATTATTTTTTACTGTCGCAAATTTTAATTGCGCCAGGGATTGCCTTTTCTATAGTAAATTATTCAAAAATTAAAATTTTACTATCGCAAATTTTAATTGCGCCAGGGATTGCCTTTTCTATAGTAAATTTTTCAAAAATTAATTTTTTAGTGTGGCAAATTTTAAATACGCCAGGGATTGCCTTTTCTATAGTAAATTTTGCAAAAAAATAATTTTTTACTGTCGCAAATTTTAAATACGCCAGGGATTGCCTTTTCTATAGTAAATTTTTCACAAATTAATTTTTTACTGTCGCAAATTTTAATTTCGCCAGGGATTGCCTTTTCTATAGTAAATTTTTCAAAAATTACATTTTTACTGTCGCAAATTTCAAATACGCCAGGGATTGCCTTTTCTCTAGTAAATTTTTCAAAAATTAATTTTTTACTGTCGCAAATTTTAATTGCGCCAGGGATTGCCTTTTCTATAGTAAATTATTCAAAAATTAAAATTTTACTATCGCAAATTTTAATTGCGCCAGGGATTGCCTTTTCTATAGTAAATTTTTCAAAAATTAATTGTTTAGTGTGGCAAATTTTAAATACGCCAGGGATTGCCTTTTCTACAGTAAATTTTTCAAAAAATAATTTTTTACTGTCGCAAATTTTAATTTCGCCATGGATTGCCTTTTCTACAGTAAATTTTTCAAAAATTACTTTTTTACTGTCGCAAATTTTAAATCCGCCATGGATTGCCTTTTCTATAGTAAATTTTGCAAAAAAAAAATTTTCTACTGTCGCAAATTTTAATTACGCCAGGGATTGCCTTTTCTATAGTAAATTTTTCAAAATTTAATTTTATACTGTCGCAAATTTTAATTGCGCCAGGGATTGCCTTTTCTATAGTAAATTTTGCAAAAAATAATTTTCTATTGTCGCAAATTTTAATTGCGCCTGGGATTGCCTTTTCTACAGTAATTTTTTCAAAAAATAATTTTTTACTGTCGCAAATTTTAATTGCGCCAGGGATTGCCTTTTCTATAGTAAATTTTTCACAAATTAATTTTTCACTGTCGCAAATTTTAATTACACCAGGGATTGCCCTTTCTATAGTAAATTTTCAAAAATTAATTTTTTACTGTCGCAAATTTTAAATCCGCCAGGGATTGCCTTTTCTATAGTAAATTTTTCAAAAATTAATTTTTACTGTCGCAAATTTTAAATCCGCCAGGGATTGCCTTTTCTACAGTAAATTTTACAAAAAATAATTTTTTACTGTCGCAAATTTTAATTGCGCCAGGGATTGCCTTTTCTACAGTAAATTTTTCAAAAAATAATTTTCTACTGTCGCAAATTTTAATTGCGCCAGGGATTGCCTTTTCTACAGTAAATTTTTCAAAAAATAATTTTTTACTGTCGCAAATTTTAATTGCGCCAGGGATTGCCTTTTCTACAGTAAATTTTTCAAAAAATAATTTTTTACTGTCGCAAATTTTAAATATGCCAGGGATTACCTTTTCTATAGTAAATTATTCAAAAAATAATTTTTTACTGTCGCAAATTTTAATTGCGCCAGGGATTGCCTTTTCTATAGTAAATTATTCAAAAAATAATTTCTTACTGTCGCAAATTTTAATTGCGGCAGGGATTGCCTTTTCTACAGTAAATTTTTCAAAAAAAATTTTTTTACTGTCGCAAATTTTAATTGCGCCAGGGATTGCCTTTTCTATGGTAATTTTTGCAAAAAATAATTTTCACCTGTCGCAAATTTTAATTACGCCAGGGATTGCCTTTTCTATAGTCAATTTTTCAAAATTTAATTTTATACAGTCGCAAATTTTAATTGCGCCAGGGATTGCCTTTTCTATAGTAAATTATTCAAAAAATAATTTTTTACTGTCGCAAATTTTAATTGCGCCAGGGATTGCCTTTTCTACAGTAAATTATTCACAAATTAATTTTTTACTGTCTCAAATTTTAAATATGCCAGAGATTACATTTTCTATAGTAAATTATTCAAAAAATAATTTTTTACTGTCGCAAATTTTAATTGCGGCAGGGATTGCCTTTTCTATAGTAAATTATTCAAAAAATAATTTGTTACTGTCGCAAATTTTAATTGCGCCAGGGATTGCCTTTTCTATGGTAATTTTTGCAAAAAATAATTTTCTACTGTCGCAAATTTTAATTACGCCAGGGATTGCCTTTTCTATAGTAAATTTTTCAAAATTTAATTTTATACAGTCGCAAATTTTAATTGCGCCAGGGATTGCCTTTTCTATAGTAAATTTTGCAAAAAATAATTTTCTATTGTCGCAAATTTTAATTGCTCCTGGGATTGCCTTTTCTACAGTAAATTTTTCAAAAAATAATTTTTTGCTGTCGCAAATTTTAATTGCGCCAGGGATTGCCTTTTCTATAGTAAATTTTTCACAAATTAATTTTTTACTGTCGCAAATTTTAATTACGCCAGGGATTGCCCTTTCTATAGTAAATTTTTCCAAAATTAATTTTTTACTGTCGAAAATTTTAAATCCGCCAGGGATTGCCTTTTCTATAGTAAATTTTTCAAAAAATAATTTTTTACTGTGGCAAATTTTAATTGCGCCAGGGATTGCCTTTTCTATAGTAAATTATTCAAAATATAATTTTTTACTGTCGCAAATTTTAATTGCGCCAGGGATTGCCTTTTCTATAGTAAATTTTTCAAAAATTAATTTTTTAGTGTGGCAAATTTTAAATACGCCAGGGATTGCCTTTTCTATAGTAAATTTTGCAAAAAAATAATTTTTTACTGTCGCAAATTTTAAATACGCCAGGGATTGCCTTTTCTATAGTAAATTTTTCACAAATTAATTATTTACTGTCGCAAATTTTAATTACGCCAGGGATTGCCTTTTCTATAGTAAATTTTTCAAAAATTACTTTTTTACTGTCGCAAATTTTAAATACGCCAGGGATTGCCTTTTCTATAGTAAATTTTTCAAAAATTAATTTTTTACTGTCTCAAATTTTAAATCCGCCATGGATTGCCTTTTCTATAGTAAATTATTCAAAAAATAATTTTTTACTGTCGCAAATTTTAATTGCGCCAAGGATTGCCTTTTCTATAGTAAATTATTCAAAAAATAATTTGTTACTGTCGCAAATTTTAATTGCGCCAGGGATTGCCTTTTCTATAGTAAATTATTCAAAAAATAATTTTTTACTGTCGCAAATTTTAATTGCGCCAGGGATTGCCTTTTCTACAGTAAATTATTCACAAATTAATTTTTTACTGTGTAGTATCTTTTATAATTTTTAAAGAAAAACCTGGGAGCAGTCGTGTGACTTTGACTCCACTGGAGCGGCTATTAACAGCTCAGACTCCGAGATAAAATGGGGGTATGAATAGTAGGAGCAGCTGTACCGCTTAGTACTCCTATGTGGAATAATACACGACGGTTTGTAACTTTCTCGATAAATCAAGAGAACTGAATGAATTCAATTTATTGATCGTTCTTAGCCTATATATACATAATTAGTAACCTATGGTACCCTATTCTTACTATTCTAAATGCTGACGCTGGGCGAGTAAGCAATGTGCATAAAATTATGATGACATGCATTTACGCGTGAAACCCCTTGACGATGAATCGTTTGGGTCAGTGGTGCAATCGCTTGCTTGTTGCAAATAAATGTATGTCATTATTATTATCAATTATTTTCGATTATGAGTGGTGTTGTAATAAATTTGTGCTGATTAATTTTAGCGTTTTACATTTGTTGTGAAATTTGTGTTTACAGCTTTTTAGTGTTGTTTGTATTTATGGTATTAAATGTATATCACACCTTTCCCCCTTAGGAAAAAAAAAATTTGTGTTTACATAAATTTTTTTTTTTTTTTTTTTTTTTTTTTTTTTTTTTTTTTTTTTTTTTTTTTTTTTTTTATAGTTTGTTTACGTTAAACCTTAATTGTTTGCTCGCCGCAATGAAGCATTTTATCGCTTATGTATACTAATAGTTCATATGGTATGTTTTTGTATGTAGCTGATTATAATGAGTCTTAATTCCTAGTCGTATTTACATATACCTACTTATATATAGTTTATTATTATAGCTCTTAATTGCTCAATGGCATTAGTAATTGGGATCTTTATTGTTTACGTTTACTTATCTAGTTGATTACAATAATTCTTATTTGTCTACACCGGTGTGTAATCTAATTTAACATGCTAGAGATAGTTAGAATAATAGTACATAATTTTTAATTTTCTATCTTTCTTAGCCTATTCTTATGTATTTTGATTTTGTTCTTATTTATATCTTCGATAATGCAATTTACGTTGTCTATTGATTTAATTATATAAGGTCCGTTGTATAGAGGATCTAGTTTTCGTCTATTTTGTACTGTCATTAGTACTTTGTCGCCTACTTTGATTGATATTGGTTTGCAATTAGCATCCTTGACTTGCTTTCTTCGCACTTTAGATGCCTGGAGGTATTGTTTTGCCTTACCTATGGCTTGTTGAAGTCTGTATTTCATCTCTTTACTATACAGGTCATAATTATACACGGGATCTGGTCTATCAATTGTGAGTTCTGAAGGTAGGTCTATATTTTTGGCAAATATGAGTTCGAATGGTGTGTAGCCATGTACGGTGTTTGGTGTGGTGTTGTAGCAGAATGCGTAATATGGAATCCATGTATCCCAATCGTCTCTATTGTCATTAACAAAACATCTGAGATATTCATTTAGGCACTTGTGGTTTCTTTCTAGTGCTCCGATCGTTTCGGGATGTGCGGCGGTCGCGAACAGTTGTTTTATTTTCAGTATATTACATACTTCCGCAAAGACCTGGTTTTTGTATTCCGTTCCTAGATCAGTTTTAATTTTGCTCATAGGTCCGTATGTTAGTATGAACCCATTCACTATGGCTCTTGCTATGGAATTTGCTTCCTTGTCCTTTGTGGGTATTATTACTATATACTTGCTTAGATCGCATTGCATTGTTACTGCGTATCTGTTATCGTTGGTGGTTTTTGTAAATGGGCCGACTGTGTCAATGGATACAATGTCGAAAACTTTTGTTGGTGTTGTAGTTATTTCCATATGCTCTTTATTATGCTTTTGGTGCTTATTTTTCGCACAAAGCTCGCATCTGTTTATATATTTCGCTATTGTTTTCCTCATTTTCTTCCATTTGTACATTTCCTTCAGCTTTTTATACAGTCTTGATTGACCCAGATGTCCTCCTGTAGGTGTGGAGTGATAGTTATGTAGGATTTCGTTTATTTTCGTTGTTTCTGATATGTACCGTTGCGGTTTGAAAATTTTAACGTTTATATTTTTTAATACTTTGTTTCCTAGGATTTTAAATGCGGTTAAATTAATTATTTTAAATATCTCGCTTTCTGCAGAAAGTTTCAGAGTCTTGGTCTGAAATTGTTTATATATATCATTATCCAATACTTCGAGTACCTGCTCTAGTGCGGGCTCTACTGGTTGGTTGTTTTTTATATTTATATACCGCTTATATTTTATTTCATACTTGTGCACTATATTTATTTCTATTTGTGTTTCTTTATTACTGCAGTTCTCAATTTTTACTTTTAGTTCAGGTAATTTGGCTATCTTTGTTGGAGATGGTATCTCCCAAACGCGCAGTTGATCAGGCTGCGGGACTATAGGAGTATTTTTCATTTCATCGGACATTATGTTTTGTTCTTTTTGTTTTTTCATTGCTCGGGTTTGGACGCGTCGGACATTTATTTCCTTCAAATCATTAATGTCAAGTTGTATTCTTGATAACGCGTCGGGTCCGTTATTTCCTTTTCCTTTAATGTATTTGACTTCGAAATCGAATTCCTCTAAATCTAACCTCATTCGTGTTAGTTTAGATGATGGGTTTTTCATGCCAAAAAGATATGTTAAGGGTCGATGGTCTGTTCTTATTGTGAATTTTCTGCCATAAACATAAGGCTTAAAATGTATAATTGCCCAATGTATTGCTGCGAGTTCCTTTTCAATTACTGACTTATTTTTTTCTCCGGCAGTAAATGTTTTACTAGCGTATGCGATTGGGTGTTCTGTTCCGTCGACACTTTGTGATAAGATTGCTCCACATGCAGCATTCGAGGCGTCTGTGGAAATGGTGAATTGGGTTTTGAAATCAGGGTGCTGCAGTATTATTGGGGATATCAAACTTGATTTGAGAGCATCGAAAGATTTTTGTTGGATTTCTGCCCATTCGAATTTTGTGTTTTTCCGGAGTAGTTTGTTTAACGGTAGTGCTATTTCTGCAAAGTTGGGGATGAAACGGCGGTAATAATTACAGAATGCTACGAATCGTCTGACTTCGTCGGCGTTTTTTGGGATAGGATAATTTTTAACTACCTCGTATTTTGAACTGTCTGGGCTTATGCCTTGTGCTGATATTCGATGTCCAAGATAGGTGACTTCGGTTTGGAAAAATTTGCATTTTTCAGGATTTAATTTGAGATTACGCTCTCGTAATCTGTTAAATACTGTTTGCAAGTTTTTTATATGGTGTGACTGTGAACATCCGACGACTATGATGTCGTCAATGTACAGAAAGGCTATTTCCGGTGGTAGACCCGTCATGGCGATGGTCATCATCCTTTGGAAACTATTTGGACTTATATTAAGTCCGAAAGGAAGTCGTGTATACTGGTAGTGACCTTGGTTAGTTGAAAAAGCTGTGAACTTTCTAGAAGATTCCTCTAATGGTATTTGGTGGAATCCGGACATAAGGTCAAGTGTAGAGAAGTATTTGGCTCGGCCCATTTGGTCGAGTATCTCTTCTATACGCGGTAAGGGAAATTTATCTGCCAGAACTTTTTTATTAAGATTCCTAAAATCAACTACTAAACGCCATTTTTTATTTTGGTTGTTGGATTTTTTGGGTACTAGTAGTATTGGAGAATTAAAGTGAGAAACAGAGTTCTCTATTATTCCGTCTACTAGCATTTTGTCTACCTGCCTATTAATCTCGGTTTTGTGTGCTTCTGGTATTCGGTAGTTTTTTGTGTATACTGCTCTATTATCAGTTAGTTCTATATTTTGTTTGT
Organism: Dioctria linearis; assembly: GCA_963930735.1. NCBI lineage: Eukaryota > Metazoa > Arthropoda > Insecta > Diptera > Asilidae > Dioctria > Dioctria linearis. The sequence goes on from CAWVNZ010002593.1 coordinate 11,688, forward strand.
AGAAGTTATTGGTTGTTAGAGGTTCACTTTCTAACGCAAATATGTCTTCATATTCTCGGCATAATTCTTCGAATTGAAGTTTGGCGTAGTTTGGAATGCTGTTTAAGTTTAATTTGGAGATAACTTGTTCTGTTCTTTTTGATTTTATTGTGTCTGTATTAATGACGTTAAAGTCTGAGAGGTGTTGTGTTATTATGTCGGAATGTTGTAGTGTGGTGGTTTTGTTTGTAGTGTTTAGTATCCTGACTAGTGGGTAATTTTGTGAAGTTACTGATCCTGCAATGAATATGCCTGGGTGGATTTCTTGTCCAATGATTACCATATCATTGGCACCTTCTTGTTTTTTAACCTTGAACTTTCTTATTATTTCACATCGGGGTGGTATGATAATAGAATTTTCGGATGGACCATTCAGTATTGGGATCTCTGCCGAACTTTCAGGTGTGTTTAATGTAAGGGTCCACGTATCATAATCGATAGTGGTCTTGAATTTTGTTAGGAAATCTAGTCCTAAAATTGCATCAGCCCCGAGGGAGAAATCATCTTCTACTATCTGGAATAAATGTTCGACCGCAAACTGGTCGTTAAAATGTAATTTTGTGTATGTTGCCCCAATCGACTGCCTCTTAGTATCCGTAACCCCTTGGATAATACAAGTGTTTTTAGGATAGTAAAGTTGGTCTTTATTAATTTTTCCCCTCTTGAATATGGATATTTCTGCCCCTGTGTCTACAATCAGAGTACATACTGACCCGCACATGTCGACATACGCTTTAATAAAGTTTGTTAAGGATAGGTTTAGGCAATGTATTCTTGGCTTGAATTCGTCGCAGCCCCCAACCGTGTTGTTTCTTCCTCTGGTTGGGGGGCTTGATATTCCCCCGATTCGAAGTAGTTTACATTTCTTCTTTGATTATAGGTATTATTATTATTTGCTCGCAGATTATTCTGGTAGCGACTACTGTTATTTGGTGCAGCATCACCGAAATATCTTTTATCGCGGTGGTTATATTGATTTCGTGGGTGGTTTTGTCTATTATTGGCTGCCATATTTCTATTGTACTGTTGTTTGGGCCAGCGCTCCCTGTTCCTGTTAAAATTATTTTGATTGTTGAACCCTTGCGTATTATTATAATGAAACTTTCTTGATGGGTTGGTATTATAATGCAGGACACTGCTTGGCTGCGGCTTATCTACTGCTATTGCCTTCGCTGCTAATTCTGAAAGTGTTCCTAGGTTACTAGCTTTTAGTATAATCGCTGTTTCTGTATTGGCAACATTGTTCATAAATGACTGTATTGAAAATTTTTCGGCCAATTTTTCAGCTGCTTCTCCAGCTGCTACTTTCTCTGTTATAAAGGCTCTAGTCAGCTGGCCTGATAGATTTTCTATCTGATTGGAAAAGTCTGCAAGTTTTCTGTTACCTTGCTGGCATGATCGCAGTTGTGCCAGAATAGCATCTGACGATAATTTTGCCGAAAATTTTTCTTTTAATTTGGCTTTGATCGTTGATACTGTATTTGTGCCCTCCGATATTACGTACTTGGCTTTTCCAGTTATACGTGTCTTGATGAATTTGATCATGATGGTTTTATGTTCGTTTGCTGTTAACTCGTCTAGTAGTTCCATAGACTCGATAAAAGAATCAGTTTCATCCAGCTTTCCATCGTAGGGTTGTATGAGCGATGTAGCTGTTTTTATGTCAAAACCCATCTTTGTTTGTTTTTGTGTATTTATGTTTTCTAAGATTTTGTTTGCTATACTTTCAATTTCTTCGTAGATAACTTTTATCTTCAATATTGTTTCGACGTCCGCTTGTTTAAGTGCGTTTTCTTTTGCCTTGGCACAGAGTTGATTTGTTAACTTTTCTTTCTCTTGCAGAGTTTTCTCAGAATATGGACGGTTTTTACTTTTCTTAAAATTGTCCAGAATATTTTCTAGTTCGTCCTTAATCTTTATAAGTGCTTCCATTTATCAGACGGTTGATATGTTTAATTTTGCTGGGGTACTGAGGTATCTTTTCCTTAAACCCCTCCTATGATCTTTGTACAGTATGTATACAAATTCAATGATTTTAATTGCAACCAATATGCATAAAATTATTATTATCTGATTATTCTCGACCGAAACTGTATCCTCTATAATTAGATTATTAACAATTTCCCCGTTGTTATCTGAAGTTTTGGATTGCGTTTTACCCATTACTGAAAATGTTTCGCTTATTTCCAACAACTTCAAGCAAACAGCAAAAGAAAAAATTTTTTTTTTTTTTTTTTTTTTTTTTTTTTTTTTTTTTTTTTTTTTTTTTTTTTTACATATTAATTATTTAATTATTATTATACCTTTATACTACGCTACTTCTACTTTATATTTTAAAAAAAAATAAATTTTAAATTAGATCATTAAACCCTTATCTCTTCCTTTTGATGACGTTCAGTTGTTTTTTTGTCAATATTATTAGTTTGTTGTATTTTTCCCGTTCCTCCTCAGTTGCTGCTAACTCGACAAGTACCTTGTAATTTTGAAGTTCCTGTGCAATTTTTTGTCTCTTGCCTCCTCTTTTTCGTGGTTTTGTCTCCTGAGTTTTTACACTGCTTGTGTTTCTGCTTCTATACTCCTCGATGGTGATTCTTTTTGGACCCGCTTCGTATGGTGGAGGATTTTCGTTGTCCAGCCTTGATTTGGGGATGTACGGCGTCGGCTTCTTATTTACTGGATACAGTGTTATGCCTTCTATATTCCTCTCTGGTATCTTCTTAGTTTCTTCAATAGTCTTGAAAATGTGATTGAAGATGGCATCTATCTCGTTCATACTAAAATTTCTTCTGATTGGTACTGGTAGTGGATGTAGTCGTCTTCGCAGTTTTTTGGTGGTTGTTACTATGTCACCGTAAAAGTTTCTATTATTTATGAAAATTCCCAGCTGCACTTTTGATGATGATATTATGGTCTGCAGATTCGCAAAGTTACAAATTTCGCAGTTTCTACGATGTCACGGTCGCCATGTAGTATCTTTTATAATTTTTAAAGAAAAACCTGGGAGCAGTCGTGTGACTTTGACTCCACTGGAGCGGCTATTAACAGCTCAGACTCCGAGATAAAATGGGGGTATGAATAGTAGGAGCAGCTGTACCGCTTAGTACTCCTATGTGGAATAATACACGACGGTTTGTAACTTTCTCGATAAATCAAGAGAACTGAATGAATTCAATTTATTGATCGTTCTTAGCCTATATATACATAATTAGTAACCTATGGTACCCTATTCTTACTATTCTAAATGCTGACGCTGGGCGAGTAAGCAATGTGCATAAAATTATGATGACATGCATTTACGCGTGAAACCCCTTGACGATGAATCGTTTGGGTCAGTGGTGCAATCGCTTGCTTGTTGCAAATAAATGTATGTCATTATTATTATCAATTATTTTCGATTATGAGTGGTGTTGTAATAAATTTGTGCTGATTAATTTTAGCGTTTTACATTTGTTGTGAAATTTGTGTTTACAGCTTTTTAGTGTTGTTTGTATTTATGGTATTAAATGTATATCACAACTGTCTCAAATTTTAAATATGCCAGAGATTACATTTTCTATAGTAAATTATTCAAAAAATAATTTTTTACTGTCGCAAATTTTAATTGCGGCAGGGATTGCCTTTTCTATAGTAAATTATTCAAAAAATAATTTGTTACTGTCGCAAATTTTAATTGCGCCAGCGATTGCCTTTTCTATAGTAAATTATTCAAAAAATAATTTTTTACTGTCGCAAATTTTAAATACGCCAGGGATTGCCTTTTCTATAGTAAATTTTTCAAAAATTACTTTTTTACTGTCGCAAATTATAAATACGCCAGGGATTGCCTTTTCTATAGTAAATTTTGCAAAAAAATAATTTTTTACTGTCGCAAATTTTAATTGCGCCAGGGATTGCCTTTTCTACAGTAAATTTTTCAAAAAATAATTTTCTACTGTCGCAAATTTTAATTGCGCCAGAGATTGCCTTTTCTACAGTAAATTTTTTCAAAAAATAATTTTTTACTGTCGCAAATTTTAATTGCGCCAGGGATTGCCTTTTCTACAGTAAATTTTTCAAAAAATAATTTTTTACTGTCGCAAATTTTAAATATGCCAGGGATTACCTTTTCTATAGTAAATTATTCAAAAAATAATTTTTTACTGTCGCAAATTTAATTGCGCCAGGGATTGCCTTTTCTATAGTAAATTATTCAAAAAATAATTTCTTACTGTCGCAAATTTTAATTGCGGCAGGGATTGCCTTTTCTACAGTAAATTTTTCAAAAAATAATTTTTTACTGTCGCAAATTTTAATTGCGCCAGGGATTGCCTTTTCTATGGTAATTTTTGCAAAAAATAATTTTCACCTGTCGCAAATTTTAATTACGCCAGGGATTGCCTTTTCTATAGTAAATTTTTCAAAATTTAATTTTATACAGTCGCAAATTTTAATTGCGCCAGGGATTGCCTTTTCTATAGTAAATTTTGCAAAAAATAATTTTCTATTGTCGCAAATTTTAATTGCGCCTGGGATTGCCTTTTCTTCAGTAAATTTTTCAAAAAATAATTTTTTGCTGTCGCAAATTTTAATTGCGCCAGGGATTGCCTTTTCTATAGTAAATTTTTCACAAATTAATTTTTTACTGTCGCAAATTTTAATTACGCCAGGGATTGCCCTTTCTATAGTAAATTTTTCCAAAATTAATTTTTTACTGTCGAAAATTTTAAATCCGCCAGGGATTGCCTTTTCTATAGTAAATTTTTCAAAAAATAATTTTTTACTGTGGCAAATTTTAATTGCGCCAGGGATTGCCTTTTCTATAGTAAATTATTCAAAATATAATTTTTTACTGTCGCAAATTTTAATTGCGCCAGGGATTGCCTTTTCTATAGTAAATTTTTCAAAAATTAATTTTTTAGTGTGGCAAATTTTAAATACGCCAGGGATTGCCTTTTCTATAGTAAATTTTGCAAAAAAATAATTTTTTACTGTCGCAAATTTTAAATACGCCAGGGATTGCCTTTTCTATAGTAAATTTTTCACAAATTAATTATTTACTGTCGCAAATTTTAATTACGCCAGGGATTGCCTTTTCTATAGTAAATTTTTCAAAAATTACTTTTTTACTGTCGCAAATTTTAAATACGCCAGGGATTGCCTTTTCTATAGTAAATTTTTCAAAAATTAATTTTTTACTGTCTCAAATTTTAAATCCGCCATGGATTGCCTTTTCTATAGTAAATTATTCAAAAAATAATTGTTTACTGTCGCAAATTTTAATTGCGCCAAGGATTGCCTTTTCTATAGTAAATTATTCAAAAAATAATTTGTTACTGTCGCAAATTTTAATTGCGCCAGGGATTGCCTTTTCTATAGTAAATTATTCAAAAAATAATTTTTTACTGTCGCAAATTTTAATTGCGCCAGGGATTGCCTTTTCTACAGTAAATTATTCACAAATTAATTTTTTACTGTCTCAAATTTTAAATATGCCAGAGATTACATTTTCTATAGTAAATTATTCAAAAAATAATTTTTTACTGTCGCAAATTTTAATTGCGGCAGGGATTGCCTTTTCTATAGTAAATTATTCAAAAAATAATTTGTTACTGTCGCAAATTTTAATTGCGCCAGGGATTGCCTTTTCTATGGTAATTTTTGCAAAAAATAATTTTCTACTGTCGCAAATTTTAATTACGCCAGGGATTGCCTTTTCTATAGTAAATTTTTCAAAATTTAATTTTATACAGTCGCAAATTTTAATTGCGCCAGGGTTTGCCTTTTCTATAGTAAATTTTGCAAAAAATAATTTTCTATTGTCGCAAATTTTAATTGCGCCTGGGATTGCCTTTTCTACAGTAAATTTTTCAAAAAATAATTTTTTGCTGTCGCAAATTTTAATTGCGCCAGGGATTGCCTTTTCTATAGTAAATTTTTCACAAATTAATTTTTTACTGTCGCAAATTTTAATTACGCCAGGGATTGCCCTTTCTATAGTAAATTTTTCCAAAATTAATTTTTTACTGTCGAATATTTTAAATCCGCCAGGGATTGCCTTTTCTATAGTAAATTTTTCAAAAAATAATTTTTTACTGTGGCAAATTTTAATTGCGCCAGGGATTGCCTTTTCTATAGTAAATTATTCAAAATATAATTTTTTACTGTCGCAAATTTTAATTGCGCCAGGGATTGCCTTTTCTATAGTAAATTTTTCAAAAATTAATTTTTTAGTGTGGCAAATTTTAAATACGCCAGGGATTGCCTTTTCTATAGTAAATTTTGCAAAAAAATAATTTTTTACTGTCGCAAATTTTAAATACGCCAGGGATTGCCTTTTCTATAGTAAATTTTTCACAAATTAATTATTTACTGTCGCAAATTTTAATTACGCCAGGGATTGCCTTTTCTATAGTAAATTTTTCAAAAATCACTTTTTTACTGTCGCAAATTTTAAATACGCCAGGGATTGCCTTTTCTATAGTAAATTTTTCAAAAATTAATTTTTTACTGTCTCAAATTTTAAATCCGCCATGGATTGCCTTTTCTATAGTAAATTATTCAAAAAATAATTTTTTACTGTCGCAAATTTTAATTGCGCCAAGGATTGCCTTTTCTATAGTAAATTATTCAAAAAATAATTTGTTACTGTCGCAAATTTTAATTGCGCCAGGGATTGCCTTTTCTATAGTAAATTATTCAAAAAATAATTTTTTACTGTCGCAAATTTTAATTGCGCCAGGTATTGCCTTTTCTACAGTAAATTATTCACAAATTAATTTTTTACTGTCTCAAATTTTAAATATGCCAGAGATTACATTTTCTATAGTAAATGATTCAAAAAATAATTTTTTACTGTCGCAAATTTTAATTGCGGCAGGGATTGCCTTTTCTATAGTAAATTATTCAAAAAATAATTTGTTACTGTCGCAAATTTTAATTGCGCCAGGGATTGCCTTTTCTATAGTAAATTATTCAAAAAATAATTTTTTACTGTCGCAAATTTTAAATACGCCAGGGATTGCCTTTTCTATAGTAAATTTTTCAAAAATTACTTTTTTACTGTCGCAAATTTTAAATACGCCAGGGATTGCCTTTTCTATAGTAAATTTTGCAAAAAAATAATTTTTTACTGTCGCAAATTTTAAATACGCCAGGGATTGCCTTTTCTATAGTAAATTTTTCAAAAAATAATTTTTTACTGTGGCAAATTTTAATTGCGCCAGGGATTGCCTTTTCTATAGTAAATTATTCAAAATATAATTTTTTACTGTCGCAAATTTTAATTGCGCCAGGGATTGCCTTTTCTATAGTAAATTTTTCAAAAATTAATTTTTTAGTGTGGCAAATTTTAAATACGCCAGGGATTGCCTTTTCTATAGTAAATTTTTCAAAAATTACTTTTTTACTGTCGCAAATTTTAAATACGCCAGGGATTGCCTTTTCTCCAGTAAATTTTTCAAAAATTAATTTTTTACTGTCGCAAATTTTAATTGCGCCAGGGATTGCCTTTTCTATAGTAAATTATTCAAAAATTAAAATTTTACTATCGCAAATTTTAATTGCGCCAGGGATTGCCTTTTCTATAGTAAATTTTTCAAAAATTAATTGTTTAGTGTGGCAAATTTTAAATACGCCAGGGATTGCCTTTTCTACAGTAAATATTTCAAAAAATAATTTTTTACTGTCGCAAATTTTAATTGCGCCAGGGATTGCCTTTTCTACAGTAAATTTTTCAAAAATTAATTTTTTACTGTCGCAAATTTTAAATCCGCCATGGATTGCCTTTTCTATAGTAAATTTTGCAAAAAAAAAATTTTTCTACTGTCGCAAATTTTAATTACGCCAGGGATTGCCTTTTCTATAGTAAATTTTTCAAAATTTAATTTTATACTGTCGCAAATTTTAATTGCGCCAGGGATTGCCTTTTCTATAGTAAATTTTGCAAAAAATAATTTTCTATTGTCGCAAATTTTAATTGCGCCTGGGATTGCCTTTTCTACAGTAAATTTTTCAAAAAATAATTTTTTACTGTCGCAAATTTTAATTGCGCCAGGGATTGCCTTTTCTATAGTAAATTTTTCACAAATTAATTTTTCACTGTCGCAAATTTTAATTACGCCAGGGATTGCCCTTTCTATAGTAAATTTTCAAAAATTAATTTTTTACTGTCGCAAATTTTAAATCCGCCAGGGATTGCCTTTTCTATAGTAAATTTTTCAAAAATTAATTTTTACTGTCGCAAATTTTAAATCCGCCAGGGATTGCCTTTTCTACAGTAAATTTTACAAAAAATAATTTTTTACTGTCGCAAATTTTAATTGCGCCAGGGATTGCCTTTTCTACAGTAAATTTTTCAAAAAATAATTTTCTACTGTCGCAAATTTTAATTGCGCCAGAGATTGCCTTTTCTACAGTAAATTTTTCAAAAAATAATTTTTTACTGTCGCAAATTTTAATTGCGCCAGGGATTGCCTTTTCTACAGTAAATTTTTCAAAAAATAATTTTTTACTGTCGCAAATTTTAAATATGCCAGGGATTACCTTTTCTATAGTAAATTATTCAAAAAATAATTTTTTACTGTCGCAAATTTTAATTGCGCCAGGGATTGCCTTTTCTATAGTAAATTATTCAAAAAATAATTTCTTACTGTCGCAAATTTTAATTGCGGCAGGGATTGCCTTTTCTACAGTAAATTTTTCAAAAAATAATTTTTTACTGTCGCAAATTTTAATTGCGCCAGGGATTGCCTTTTCTATGGTAATTTTTGCAAAAAATAATTTTCTACTGTCGCAAATTTTAATTACGCCAGGGATTGCCTTTTCTATAGTAAATTTTTCAAAATTTAATTTTATACAGTCGCAAATTTTAATTGCGCCAGGGATTGCCTTTTCTATAGTAAATTTTGCAAAAAATAATTTTCTATTGTCGCAAATTTTAATTGCGCCTGGGATTGCCTTTTCTACAGTAAATTTTTCAAAAAATAATTTTTTGCTGTCGCAAATTTTAATTGCGCCAGGGATTGCCTTTTCTATAGTAAATTTTTCACAAATTAATTTTTTACTGTCGCAAATTTTAATTACGCCAGGGATTGCCCTTTCTATAGTAAATTTTTCCAAAATTAATTTTTTACTGTCGAAAATTTTAATTGCGCCAGGGATTGCCTTTTCTATAGTAAATTTTTCAAAAATTAATTTTTTAGTGTGGCAAATTTTAAATACGCCAGGGATTGCCTTTTCTATAGTAAATTTTGCAGAAAAATAATTTTTTACTGTCGCAAATTTTAAATACGCCAGGGATTGCCTTTTCTATAGTAAATTTTTCACAAATTAATTATTTACTGTCGCAAATTTTAATTACGCCAGGGATTGCCTTTTCTATAGTAAATTTTTCAAAAATTACTTTTTTACTGTCGCAAATTTTAAATACGCCAGGGATTGCCTTTTCTATAGTAAATTTTTCAAAAATTAATTTTTTACTGTCTCAAATTTTAAATCCGCCATGGATTGCCTTTTCTATAGTAAATTATTCAAAAAATAATTTTTTACTGTCGCAAATTTTAATTGCGCCAAGGATTGCCTTTTCTATAGTAAATTATTCAAAAAATAATTTGTTACTGTCGCAAATTTTAATTGCGCCAGGGATTGCCTTTTCTATAGTAAATTATTCAAAAAATAATTTTTTACTGTCGCAAATTTTAATTGCGCCAGGGATTGCCTTTTCTACAGTAAATTATTCACAAATTAATTTTTTACTGTCTCAAATTTTAAATATGCCAGAGATTACATTTTCTATAGTAAATTATTCAAAAAATAATTTTTTACTGTCGCAAATTCTAATTGCGGCAGGGATTGCCTTTTCTACAGTAAATTTTTCAAAAAATAATTTTTTACTGTCGCAAATTTTAATTGCGTCAGGGATTGCCTTTTCTACAGTAAATTTTGCAAAAAATAATTTTCTACTGTCGCAAATTTTAATTACGCCAGGGATTGCCTTTTCTATAGTTAATTTTTCAAAATTTTATTTTATACTGTCGCAAATTTTAATTGCGCCAGGGATTGCCTTTTGTATAGTAAATTTTGCAAAAAATAATTTTCTATTGTCGCAAATTTTAATTGCGCCTGGGATTGCCTTTTCTATAGTAAATTTTGCAAAAAAATAATTTTTTACTGTCGCAAATTGTAATTGCGCCAGGGATTACCTTTCTATAGTAAATTTTTCAAAAAATAATTTTTTACTGTCGCAAATTTTAATTGCGCCAGGGATTGCCTTTTCTACAGTAAATTTTTCAAAAAATAATTTTCTACTGTCGCAAATTTTAACTGCGCCAGGGATTGCCTTTTCTACAGTAAATTTTTCAAAAAACAATTTTCTACTGTCGCAAATTTTAAATACGCCAGGGATTGCCTTTTCTATAGTAAATTATTCAAAAAATAATTTTTTACTGTCGCAAATTTTAATTGCGCCCGGGATTGCCTTTTCTATAGTAAATTATTCAAAAAATAATTTTTTACTGTCGCAAATTTTAAATACGCCAGGGATTGCCTTTTCTACATTAAATTTTTCAAAAAATAATTTTCTACTGTCGCAAAATTTAATTGCGCCAGGGATTGCCTTTTCTATAGTAAATTTTTCACAAATTAATTTTTTACTGTCGCAAATTTTTAATACGCCAGGGATTGCCTTTTCTATAGTAAATTTTGCAAAAAATAATTTTTTACTGTCACAAGTTTTAATTACGCCATGGATTGCCTTTTCTATAGTAAATTTTTCAAAAATTAATTTTTTACTGTCGCAAATTTTAAATACGCCAGGGATTGCCTTTTCTATAGTAAATTATTCAAAAAATAATTTTTTACTGTCGCAAATTTTAATTGCGCCAGGGATTGCCTTTTCTACAGTAAATTTTTTAAAAAATAATTTTTTACTGTCGCAAATTTTAATTGCGCCAGGGATTGCCTTTTCTATAGTAAATTATTCAAAAAATAATTTTTTACTGTCGCAAATTTTAAATCCGCCAGGGATTGCCTTTTCTATAGTAAATTATTCAAAAAATAATTTTTTACTGTCGCAAATTTTAATTGCGCCAGGGATTGCCTTTTCTATAGTAAATTTTTAAAAAATTAATTTTTTACTGTCGCAAATTTTAATTGCGCCAGGGTTTTCCTTTTCTACAGTAAATTATTCACAAATTAATTTTTTACTGTCGCAAATTTTAAATATGCCAGGGATTACCTTTTCTATAGTAAATTACTCAAAAAATAATTTTTTACTGTCGCATATTTTAATTGCGCCAGGGATTGCCTTTTCTGTAGTAAATTATTCAAAAAATAATTTTTTACTGTCGCAAATTTTAATTGCGGCAGGGATTGCCTTTTCTACAGTAAATTTTTCAAAAAAATAATTTTTTACTGTCGCAAATTTTAATTGCGCCAGGGATTGCCTTTTCTATAGTAAATTTTGCAAAGAGTAATTTTCTTCTGTCGCAAATTTTAATTGCGCCAGGGATTGCCTTTTCTATAGTAAATTTTTCAAAAAATAATTTTTTACTGTCGCAAATTTTAATTGCGCCAGGGATTGCCTTTTCTATAGTAAATTTTGAAAAAATAATTTTCTACTGTCGCAAATTTTAATTAAGCCAGGGATTGCCTTTTCCATAGTAAATTTTTCAAAATTTAATTTTATACTGTCGCAAATTTTAATTGTGCCAGGGATTGCCTTTTCTACAATAAATTTTTCAAAAAATAATTTTCTACTGTCGCAAATTTTAATTGCGCCAGGGATTGCCTTTTAAATTTTTCAAAAAATAATTTTCTACTGTCGCAAATTTTAAATACGCCAGGGATTGCCTTTTCTATAGTAAATTATTCAAAAAATTAATTTTTGCTGTCGCAAATTTTAATTGCGCCAGGGATTGCCTTTTCTATAGTAAATTTTTCACAAATGAATTTTTTACTGTCGCCAATTTTAAATACGCCAGGGATTGCCTTTTCTATAGTAAATTTTGCAAAAAATAATTTTTTACTGTCGCAAGTTTTAATTACGCCAGGGATTGCCTTTTCTATAGTAAATTTTTCAAAAATTAATTTTTTACTGTCGCAAATTTTAAATACGCCAGGGATTGCCTTTTCTATGGTAAATTATTCAAAAAATAATTTTTTACTGTCGCAAATTTTAATTGCGCCAGGGATTGCCTTTTCTACAGTAAATTTTTTAAAAAATAATTTTTTACTGTCGCAAATTTTAATTGCGCCAGGGATTGCCTTTTCTACAGTAAATTTTACAAAAAATAATTTTATACTGTCGCAAATTTTAATTGCGCCAGGGATTGTCTTTTCTATAGTAAATTTTGCAAAAAAAATATTTTTTACTGTCGCAAATTGTAAATGCGCCAGGGATTACCTTTTCTATAGTAAATTTTTCAAAAAAAATTTTTTATTGTCGCAAATTTTAATTGCGCCAGGGATTGCTTTTTCTACAGTAGATTTTTCAAAAAATTATTTTCTACTGTCGCAAATTTTAATTACGCCAGGGATTGCCTTTTCTATAGTAAATTTTTCAAAAATTAATTTTTTACTGTCGCAAATTTTAAATACGCCAGGGATTGCCTTTTCTATAGCAAATTTTTCAAAAAATAATTTTTTACTGTCGCAAATTTTATTTGCGCCAGGGATTGCCTTTTATATAGTAAATTATTCACAAATTAATTTTTTACTGTCGCAAATTTTAAATATGCCAGGGATTACCTTTTCTACAGTAAATATTTCAAAAAATAATTTTATACTGTCGCAAATTTTAATTACGCCAGGGATTGCATTTTCTATAGTAAATTATTCAAAAAATAATTTTTTACTGTCGCAAATTTTAAATCCGCCAGGGATTGCGTTTTCTATAGTAAATTATTCAAAAAATAATTTTTTACTGCCGCAAATTTTAATTGCGCTAGGGATTGCCTTTTCTATAGTAAATTTGGAAAAAAAATATTTTTTACTGTCGCAAATTGTAATTGTGCCAGGGATTACCTTTTCTATAGTAAATTTTTCAAAAATTTTTTTTTATTTTCGCAAATTTTAATTGCGCCAGGGATTGCTTTTTCTACAGTAGATTTTTCAAAAAATTATTTTCTACTGTCGCAAAATTTAATTACGCCAGGGATTGCCTTTTCTATAGTAAATTTTTCAAAAATTAATTTTTTACTGTCGCAAATTTTAAATACGCCAGGGATTGCCTTTTCAATAGTAAATTTTTCAAAAAATAATTTTTTACTGTCGCAAATTTTATTTGCGCCAGGGATTGCCTTTTATATAGTAAATTATTCAAAAAATAATTTTTTACTGTCGCAAATTTTAATTGCGCCAGGGATTGCCTTTTCTATAGTAAATTTTTCAAAAATTAATTTTTTACTGTCGCAAATTTTAATTGCGCCAGGGATTGCCTTTTCTACAGTAAATTTTACAAAAAATAATTTTATACTGTCGCAAATTTTAATTGCGCCAGGGATTGCCTTTTCTACAGTAAATTGTGCAAAAAAATAATTTTTTACTGTCGCAAATTTTAAATACGCCAGGGATTGCCTTTTCTATAGCAAATTTTTCAAAAATTAATTTTTTACTGTCGCAAATTTTAAATCCGCCAGGGATTGCCTTTTCTATAGTAAATTATTCAAAAAATAATTTTTTACTGTCGCAAATTTTAAATAAGAAAGGGATTGCCTTTTCTACAGTAAATATTTCAAAAAATAATTTTCTACTGTCGCAAATTTTAATTGCGCCAGGGATTGCCTTTTCTATAGTAAATTTTTCACAAATTAATGTTTTACTGTCGCAAATTTTAAATACGCCAGGGATTGCATTTTCTATAGTAAATTTTGCAAAAAATAATTTTTTACTGTCGCAAGTTTTAACTACGCCAGAGATTGCCTTTTATATAGTAAATTTTTCAAATATTAATTTTTTAATGTCGCAAATTTTAAATACGCCAGGGATTGCCTTTCTATAGTAAATTTTTCAAAAAACAATTTTTTACTGTCGCAAATTTTAATTGCGCCAGGGATTGCCTTTTCTACAGTAAATTTTTCAAAAAATATTTTTTTACTGTCGCAATATTTAATTGCGCCAGGGATTGCCTTTTCTATAGTAAATTTTTCAAAATTTAATTTTTTACTGTCGCAAATTTTAATTGCGCCAGGGATTGCCTTTTCTATAGTAAATTATTCAAAAAATAATTTTTTACTGTCGCAAATTTTAATTGCGCCAGGGATTGCCTTTTCTACAGTAAATTATTCACAAATTAATTTTTTACTGTCGCAAATTTTAAATATGCCAGGGATTACATTTTCTATAGTAAATTATTCAAAAATAATTTTTTACTGTCGCAAATTTTAATTGCGGCAGGGATTCCCTTTTCTACAGTAAATTTTTCAAAAAATATTTTTTTACTGTCGCAAATTTTAATTGCGCCAGGGATTGCCTTCTCTATAGTAAATTTTGCAAAAAAATAATTTTTTACTGTCGCAAATTGTAATTGCGCCAGGGATTACCTTTTCTATAGTAAATTTTTCAAAAAATAATTTTTTACTGTCGCAAATTTTAATTGCGCCAGGGATTGCCTTTTCTACAGTAAATTTTTCAAAAAATAATTTTCTACTGTCGCAAATTTTAATTGCGCCAGGGATTGCCTTTTCTACAGTAAATTTTTCAAAAAACAATTTTCTACTGTCGCAAATTTTAAATACGCCAGGGATTGCCTTTTTATAGTAAATTATTAAAAAAATAATTTTTTACTGTCGCAAATTTTAATTGCGCCAGGGATTGCCTTTTCTATAGTAAATTATTCAAAAAATAATTTTTTACTGTCGCAAATTTTAAATACGCCAGGGATTGCCTTTTCTACAGTAAATTTTTCAAAAAATAATTTTCTATTGTAGCAAAATTTAATTGCGCCAGGGATTGCCTTTTCTATAGTAAATTTTTCACAAAATAATTTTTTACTGTCGCAAATTTTTAATACGCCAGGGATTGCATTTTCTATAGTAAATTTTGCAAAAAATAATTTTTTACTGTCGCAAGTTTTAATTACGCCAGGGATTGCCTTTTCTATAGTAAATTTTTCAAAAATTAATTTTTTACTGTCGCAAATTTTAAATACGCCAGGGATTGCCTTTTCTATAGTAAATTATTCAAAAAATAATT
This sequence comes from Dioctria linearis, assembly GCA_963930735.1. NCBI lineage: Eukaryota > Metazoa > Arthropoda > Insecta > Diptera > Asilidae > Dioctria > Dioctria linearis. The sequence goes on from CAWVNZ010002593.1 coordinate 26,895, forward strand.
TTTTACTGTCGCAAATTTTAATTGCGCCAGGGATTGCCTTTTCTACAGTAAATTTTTTAAAAAATAATTTTTTACTGTCGCAAATTTTAATTGCGCCAGGGATTGCCTTTTCTACAGTAAATTTTACAAAAAATAATTTTATACTGTCGCAAATTTTAATTGCGCCAGGGATTGTCTTTTCTATAGTAAATTTTGCAAAAAAAATATTTTTTACTGTCGCAAATTGTAATTGCGCCAGGGATTACCTTTTCTATAGTAAATTTTTCAAAAAAAAATTTTTACTGTCGCAAATTTTAATTGCGCCAGGGATTGCTTTTTCTACAGTAGATTTTTCAAAAAATTATTTTCTACTGTCGCAAATTTTAATTACGCCAGGGATTGCCTTTTCTATAGTAAATTTTTCAAAAATTAATTTTTTACTGTCGCAAATTTTAAATACGCCAGGGATTGCCTTTTCTATAGTAAATTTTTCAAAAAATAATTTTTTACTGTCGCAAATTTTAATTGCGCCAGGGATTGCCTTTTCTACAGTAAATTATTCACAAATTAATTATTTACTGTCGCAAATTTTAAATATGCCAGGGATTGCCTTTTCTATAGTCAATTTTTCAAAAAATAATTTTATACTGTCGCAAATGGTAATTGCGCCAGGGATTACCTTTTCTATAGTAAATTTTTCAAAAAAAAATTTTTACTGTCGCAAATTTTAAATACGCCAGGGATTGCCTTTTCTATAGTAAATTTTTCAAAAAATAATTTTTTACTGTCGCAAATTTTATTTGCGCCAGGGATTGCCTTTTCTATTGTAAATTATTCACAAATTAATTTTTTACTGTCGCAAATTTTAAATATACCAGGGATTACCTTTTCTACAGTAAATTTTTCAAAAAATAATTTTATACTGTCGCAAATTTTAATTACGCCAGGGATTGCCTTTTCTATAGTAAATTATTCAAAAAATAATTTTTTACTGTCGCAAATTTTAAATCCGCCAGGGATTGCCTTTTCTATAGTAAATTATTCAAAAAATAATTTTTTACTGTCGCAAATTTTAATTGCGCCAGGGATTGCCTTTTCCATAGTAAATTTTTCAAAAATTAATTTTTTACTGTCGCAAATTTTAATTGCGCCAGGGATTGCCTTTTCTATAGTAAATTTTTCAAAAATTAATTTTTTACTGTCGCAAATTTTAATTGCGCCAAGCATTGCCTTTTTTATAGTAAATTATTCAAAAAATAATTTTTTACTGTCGCAAATTTTAATTGCGCCAGGGTTTGCCTTTTCTACAGTAAATTATTCACAAATTAATTTTTTACTGTCGCAAATTTTAAATATGCCAGGGATTACCTTTTCTATAGTAAATTACTCAAAAAATAATTTTTTACTGTCGCATATTTTAATTGCGCCAGGGATTGCCTTTTCTATAGTAAATTATTCAAAAAATAATTTTTTACTGTCGCAAATTTTAATTGCGGCAGGGATTGCCTTTTCTACAGTAAATTTTTCAAAAAAATAATTTTTTACTGTCGCAAATTTTAATTGCGCCAGGGATTGCCTTTTCTATAGTAAATTTTGCAAAGAGTAATTTTCTACTGTCGCAAATTTTAATTACGCCAAGGATTGCCTTTTGCTATAGTAAATTTTTCAAAATTTAATTTTATACTGTCGCAAATTTTAATTGCGGCAGGGATTGCCTTTTCTATAGTAAATTTTGCAAAAAATAATTTTCTACTGTCGCAAATTTTAATTGCGCCAGGGATTGCCTTTTCTATAGTAAATTTTTCAAAAAATAATTTTTTACTCTCGCAAATTTTAATTGCGCCAGGGATTGCCTTTTCTATAGTAAATTTTGAAAAAATAATTTTCTACTGTCGCAAATTTTAATTAAGCCAGGGATTGCCTTTTCTAAGTAAATTTTTCAAAATTTAATTTTATACTGTCGCAAATTTTAATTGTGCCAGGGATTGCCTTTTCTACAATAAATTTTTCAAAAAATAATTTTCTACTGTCGCAAATTTTAATTGCGCCAGGGATTGCCTTTTCTACAGTAAATTTTTCAAAAAATAATTTTCTACTGTCGCAAATTTTAAATAAGCCAGGGATTGCCTTTTCTATAGTAAATTATTCAAAAAATAATTTTTTACTGTCGCAAATTTTAATTGCGCCAGGGATTGCCTTTTCTATAGTAAATTATTCAAAAAATAATTTTTTACTATCGCAAATTTTAAATACGCCAGGGATTGCCTTTTCTACAGTAAATATTTCAAAAAATAATTTTCTACTGTCGCAAATTTTAATTGCGCCAAGGATTGCCTTTTCTATAGTAAATTTTTCACAAATGAATTTTTTACTGTCGCAAATTTTAAATACGCCAGGGATTGCCTTTTCTGTAGTAAATTTTGCAAAAAATAATTTTTTACTGTCGCAAGTTTTAATTACGCCAGGGATTGCCTTTTCTATAGTAAATTTTTCAAAAATTAATTTTTTACTGTCGCAAATTTTAAATACGCCAGGGATTGCTTTCTATAGTAAATTTTTCAAAAAATAATTTTTTACTGTCGCAAATTTTAAGTGCGCCAGGGATTGCATTTTCTACAGTAAATTTTTCAAAAAATAATTTTTTATTGCGCCAGGGATTGCCTTTTCTATAGTAAATTTTGCAAAAAAATAATTTTTTACTGTCGCAAATTTTAAATCCGCCAGGGATTGCCTTTTCTATAGTAAATTATTCTAAAAATAATTTTCTACTGTCGCAAATTGTAATTGCGCCAGGGATTACCTTTTCTATAGTAAATCTTTCAAAAAATAATTGTTTACTGTCGCAAATTTTAATTGCGCCAGGGATTGCCTTTTCTACAGTAAATTTTTCAAAAAATAATTTTCTACTGTCGCAAATTTTAATTGCGCCAGGGATTGCCTTTTCTACAGTAAATTTTTCAAAAAATAATTTTCTACTGTCGCAAATTTTAAATACGCCAGGGATTGCCTTTTCTATAGTAAATTATTCAAAAAATAATTTTTTACTGTCGCAAATTTTAATTGCGCCAGGGATTGCCTTTTATATAGTAAATTTTTCAAAAAATAATTTTTTACTGTCGCAAATTTTAAATCCGCCAGGGATTGCCTTTTCTATAGTAAATTATTCAAAAAATAATTTTTTACTGTCGCAAATTTTAAATACGCCAGGGATTGCTTTCTATAGTAAATTTTTCAAAAAATAATTTTTTACTGTCGCAAATTTTAATTGCGCCAGGGATTACCTTTTCTATAGTAAATTATTCAAAAAATAATTTTTTACTGTCGCAAATTTTAATTGCGCCAGGGATTGCCTTTTCTACAGTAAATTATTCACAAATTAATTTTTTTTTGTCGCAAATTTTAAATATGCCAGGGATTACCTTTTCTATAGTAAATTATTCAAAAAATAATTTTTTACTGTCGCAAATTTTAAATCCGCCAGGGATTGCCTGTTCTATAGTAAATTATTCAAAAATTAATTTTTTAGTGTCGGAAATTTTAAATACGCCAGGGATTGCCTTTCTATTGGAAATTTTTCAAAAAATAATTTTTTACTGTCGAAAATTTTAATTGCGCCAGGGATTGCCTTTTCTACAGTAAATTTTTCAAAACATAATTTTTTACTGTCGCAAATTTTAATTGCGCCAGGGATTGCCTTTTCTACAGTAAATTTTACAAAAAATAATTTTATACTGTCGCAAATTTTAATTTCCCCAGGGATTGATTGCCTTTTCTATAGTAAATTTTGCAAAAAAATAATTTTTTACTGTGGCAAATTTTAAATCCGCCAGGGATTGCCTTTTCTATAGTAAATTATTCAAAAAATAATTTTTTACTGTCGCAGATTTTAATTGCGCCAGGGATTGCCTTTTCTATAGTAAATTGTGAAAAAGATAATTTTCTACTGTCGCAAATTTTAATTGCGCCAGGGATTGCCTTTTCTACAGTAAATTATTCACAAATTAATTTTTTACTGTCGCAAATTTTAAATATGCCAGGGATTACCTTTTCTATAGTAAATTATTCAAAAAATAATTTTTTACTGTCGCAAATTTTAATTGCGCCAGGGATTGCCTTTTCTATAGTAAATTATTCAAAAAATAATTTTTTACTGTCGCAAATTTTAATTGCGGCAGGGATTGCCTTTTCTAGAGTAAATTTTTCAAAAAATAATTTTTTACTGTCGCAAATTTTAATTGCGCCAGGGATTGCCTTTTCTATAGTAAATTGTGAAAAAGATAATTTTCTACTGTCGCAAATATTAATTACGCCAGGGATTGCCTTTTCTATAGTAAATTTTTCAAAATTTTATTTTATACTGTCGCAAATTTTAATTGCGCCAGGGATTGCCTTTTCTATAGTAAATTTTGCAAAAAATAATTTTCTATTGTCGCAAATTTTAATTGCGCCTGGGATTGCCTTTTCTATAGTAAATTTTGCAAAAAAATAATTTTTTACTGTCGCAAATTGTAATTGCGCCAGGGATTGCCTTTTCTATAGTAAATTTTTCAAAAAATATTTTTCTACTGTCGCAAATTTTAAATACGCCAGGGATTGCCTTTTCTATAGTAAATTATTCAAAAAATAATTTTTTACTGTCGCAAATTTTAATTGCGCCAGGGATTGCCTTTTCTATAGTAAATTATTCAAAAAATAATTTTTTACTGTCGCAAATTTTAAATACGCCAGGGATTGCCTTTTCTACAGTAAATTTTTCAAAAAATAATTTTCTACTGTCGCACATTTTAATTGCGCCAGGGATTGCCTTTTCTATAGTAAATTTTTCACAAATTAATTTTTTACTGTCGCAAATTTTAAATACGCCAAGAATTGCCTTTTCTATAGTAAATTTTGCAAAAAATAATTTTTTACTGTCGCAAGTTTTAATTACGCCAGGGATTGCCGTTTCTATAGTAAATTTTTCAAAAATTATTTTTTTACTGTCGCAAATTTTAAATACGCCAGGGATTGCCTTTTCTATAGTAAATTATTCAAAAAATAATTTTTTACTATCGCAAATTTTAATTGCGCCAGGGATTGCCTTTTCTACAGTAAATTTTTTAAAAAATAATTTTTTACTGTCGCAAACTTTAATTGCGCCAGTGATTGCCTTTTCTACAGTAAATTTTACAAAAAATAATTTTATACGGTCGCAAATTTTAATTGCGCCAGGGATTGCCTTTTCTATAGTAAATTTTGCAAAAAAAATAATTTTTTACTGTCGCAAATTGTAATTGCGCCAGGGATTACCTTTTCTATAGTAATTTTTTCAAAAAAAAATTTTTACTGTCGCAAATTTTAATTGCGCCAGGGATTGCCTTTTCTACAGTAGATTTTTCAAAAAATAATTTTCTACTGTCGCAAATTTTAATTACGCCAGGGATTGCCTTTTCTATAGTAAATTTTTCAAAAATTAATTTTTTACTGTCGCAAATTTTAAATACGCCAGGGATTGCCTTTTCTATAGTAAATTTTTCAAAAAATAATTTTTTACTGTCGCCTTTTCTACAGTAAATTATTCACAAATTAATTTTTTACTGTCGCAAATTTTAAATATGCCAGGGATTGCCTTTTCTATAGTCAATATTTCAAAAATAAATTTATTCTGTCGCAAATGGTAATTGCGCCAGGGATTACCTATTCTATAGTAAATTTTTCAAAAAATAGTTTTTTACTGTCGCAAATTTTAAATACGCCAGGGATTGCCTTTTCTATAGTAAATTTTTCAAAAAATAATTTTTTACTGTCGCAAATTTTATTTGCGCCAGGGATTGCCTTTTCTATAGTAAATTATTCACAAATTAATTTTTTGCTGTCGCAAATTTTAAAAATGCCAGGGATTGCCTTTTCTACAGTAAATTTTTCAAAAAATAATTTTATACTGTCGCAAATTTTAATTACGCCAGGGATTGCCTTTTCTATAGTAAATTATTCAAAAAATAATTTTTTACTGTCGCAAATTTTAAATCCGCCAGGGATTTCCTTTTCTATAGTAATTTATTCAAAAAATAATTTTTTACTGTCGCAAATTTTAATTGCGCCAGAGATTGCCTTTTCTACAGTAAATTATTCACAAATTAATTTTTTACTGTCGCAAATTTTAAATATGCCAGGGATTACCATTTCTATAGTAAATTATTCAAAAAATAATTTTTTACTGTCGCAAATTTTAAATCCGCCAGGGATTGCCTTTTCTATAGTAAATTATTCAAAAATTAATTTTTTACTGTCGGAAATTTTAAATACGCCAGGGATTGCCTTTCTATAGTAAATTTTTCAAAAAATAATTTTTTACTGTCGCAAATTTTAATTGCGCCAAGGATTGCCTTTTCTACAGTAAATTTTTCAAAACATAATTTTTTACTGTCGCAAATTTTAATTGCGCCAGGGATTGCCTTTTCTACAGTAAATTTTACAAAAAATAATTTTATACTGTCGCAAATTTTAATTGCGCCAGGGATTGCCTTTTCTATAGTAAATTTTGCAAAAAAATAATTTTTTACTGTCGCAAATTTTAAATACGCCAGGGATTGCCTTTTCTATAGTAAATTTTTCAAAAATTAATTTTTTACTGTCGCAAATTTTAAATCCGCCAGGGATTGCCTTTTTTATAGTAAATTATTCAACAAATAATTTTTTACTGTCGCAAATTTTAATTGCGCCAGGGATTGCCTTTTCTATAGTAAATTATTCAAAAAATAATTTTTTACTGTCGCAAATTTTAATTGCGCCAGGGATTGCCTTTTCTAAAGTAAATTATTCAAAAAATAATTTTTTACTGTCGCAAATTTTAATTGCGCCAGGGATTGCCTTTTCTACAGTAAATTATTCACAAATTAATTTTTTACTGTCGCAAATTTTAAATATGCCAGGGATTACCTTTTCTATAGTAAATTATTCAAAAAATAATTTTTTACTGTCGTAAATTTTAATTGCGCCAGGGATTGCCTTTTCTATAGTAAATTATTCAAAAAATAATTTTTTACTGTCGCAAATTTTAATTGCGGCATTGATTGCCTTTTCTACAGTAAATTTTTCAAAAAATAATTTTTTAATGTCGCAAATTTTAATTGCGCCAGGGATTGCCTTTTCTATAGTAAATTGTGAAAAAGATAATTTTCTACTGTCGCAAATATTAATTACGCCAGGGATTGCCTTTTCTATAGTAAATTTTTCAAAATTTTATTTTATACTGTCGCAAATTTTAATTGCGCCAGGGATTGCCTTTTCTATAGTAAATTTTGCAAAAAATAATTTTCTATTGTCGCAAATTTTAATTGCGCCTGGGATTGCCTTTTCTATAGTAAATTTTGCAAAAAAAATAATTTTTTACTGTCGCAAAATGTAATTGCGCCAGGGATTACCTTTTCTATAGTAAATTTTTCAAAAAATAATTTTTTACTGTCGCAAATTTTAATTGCGCCAGGGATTGCCTTTTCTACAGTAAATTTTTCAAAAAATAATTTTCTACTGTCGCAAGTTTTAATTGCGCCAGGGATTGCCTTTTCTACAGTAAATTTTTCAAAAAATAATTTTCTACTGTCGCAAATTTTAAATACGCCAGGGATTGCCTTTTCTATAGTAAATTATTCAAAAAATAATTTTTTACTGTCGCAAATTTTAATTGCGCCAGGGATTGCCTTTTCTATAGTAAATTATTCAAAAAATAATTTTTTACTGTCGCAAATTTTAAATACGCCAGGGATTGCCTTTTCTACAGTAAATTTTTTAAAAAATAATTTTTTACTGTCGCAAACTTTAATTGCGCCAGGGATTGCCTTTTCTACAGTAAATTTTACAAAAAATAATTTTATACTGTCGCAAATTTTAATTGAGCCAGGGATTACCTTTTCTATAGTAAATTTTACAAAAAAATAATTTTTTACTGTCGCAAATTGTAATTGCGCCAGGGATTACCTTTTCTATAGTAAATTTTTCAAAAAAAAATTTTTACTGTCGCAAATTTTAATTGCGCCAGGGATTGCCTTTTCTACAGTAGATTTTTCAAAAAATAATTTTCTACTGTCGCAAATTTTAATTACGCCAGGGATTGCCTTTTCTATAGTAAATTTTTCAAAAATTAATTTTTACTGTCGCAAATTTTAAATACGCCAGGGAGTGCCTTTTCTATAGTAAATTTTTCAAAAAATAATTTTTTATTGTCGCCTTTTCTACAGTAAATTATTCACAAATTAATTTTTTACTGTCGCAAATTTTAAATATGCCAGGGATTACCTTTTCTATAGTCAATTTTTCAAAAAATAATTTTATTCTGTCGCAAATGGTAATTGCGCCAGGGATTACCTATTCTATAGTAAATTTTTCAAAAAATAGTTTTTTACTGTCGCAAATTTTAAATACGCCAGGGATTGCCTTTTCTATAGTAAATTTTTCAAAAAATAATTTTTTACTGTCGCAAATTTTATTTGCGCCAGGGATTGCCTTTTCTATAGTAAATTATTCACAAATTAATTTTTTGCTGTCGCAAATTTTAAAAATGCCAGGGATTGCCTTTTCTACAGTAAATTTTTCAAAAAATAATTTTATATTGTCGCAAATTTTAATTACGCCAGGGATTGCCTTTTCTATAGTAAATTATTCAAAAAATAATTTTTTACTGTCGCAAATTTTAAATCCGCCAGGGATTTCCTTTTCTATAGTAAATTATTCAAAAAATAATTTTTTACTGCCGCAAATTTTAATTGCGCCAGGGATTGCCTTTTCTACAGTAAATTATTCACAAATTAATTTTTTACTGTCGCAAATTTTAAATATGCCAGGGATTACCTTTTCTATAGTAAATTATTCAAAAAATAATTTTTTACTGTCGCAAATTTTAAATCCGCCAGGGATTGCCTTTTCTATAGTAAATTATTCAAAAATTAATTTTTTTACTGTCGGATATTTTAAATACGCCAGGAATTGCCTTTTCTATAGTAAATTATTCAAAAAATAATTTTTTACTGTCGCAAATTTTAATTGCGCCAGGGATTGCCTTTTCTATAGTAAATTATTCAAAAAATAATTTTTTACTGTCGCAAATTTTAAATCCGCCAGGGATTTCCTTTTCTATAGTAAATTATTCAAAAAATAATTTTTTACTGCCGCAAATTTTAATTGCGCCAGGGATTGCCTTTTCTACAGTAAATTATTCACAAATTAATTTTTTACTGTCGCAAATTTTAAATATGCCAGGGATTACCTTTTCTATAGTAAATTATTCAAAAAATAATTTTTTACTGTCGCAAATTTTAAATCCGCCAGGGATTGCCTTTTCTATAGTAAATTATTCAAAAATTAATTTTTTACTGTCGGATATTTTAAATACGCCAGGGATTGCCTTTTCTATAGTAAATTATTCAAAAAATAATTTTTTACTGTCGCAAATTTTAATTGCGCCAGGGATTGCCTTTTCTATAGTAAATTATTCAAAAAATAATTTTTTACTGTCGCAAATTTTAATTGCGCCAGGGATTGCCTTTTCTACAGTAAATTATTCACAAATTAATTTTTTACTGTCGCAAATTTTAAATATGCCAGGGATTACCTTTTCTATAGTAAATTATTCAAATAATAATTTTTTACTGTCGCAAATTTTAATTGCGCCAGGGATTGCCTTTTCTATAGTAAATTATTCAAAAAATAATTTTTTACTGTCGCAAATTTTAATTGCGGCATTGATTGCCTTTTCTACCGTAAATTTTTCAAAAAATAATTTTTTACTGTCGCAAATTTTAACTGCGCCAGGGATTGCCTTTTCTATAGTAAATTGTGAAAAAGATAATTTTCTACTGTCGCAAATATTAATTACGCCAGGGATTGCCTTTTCTATAGTAAATTTTTCAAAATTTTATTTTATACTGTCGCAGATTTTAATTGCGCCAGGGATTGCCTTTCCTATAGTAAATTTTGCAAAAAATAATTTTCTATTGTCGCAAATTTTAATTGCGCCTGGAATTGCTTTTTCTATAGTAAATTTTTCAAAAATTAATTTTTTACTGTCGCAAATTTTAAATACGCCAGGGATTGCCTTTTCAATAGTAAATTTTGCAAAAAATAATTTTTTACTGTCGCCTTTTCTACAGTAAATTATTCACAAATTAATTTTTTACTGTCGCAAATTTTAAATATGCCAGGGATTGCCTTTTCTATAGTCAATTTTTCAAAAAATAATTTTATTCTGTCGCAAATGGTAATTGCTCCAGGGATTACCTATTCTATAGTAAATTTTTCAAAAAATAGTTTTTTACTGTCGCAAATTTTAAATACGCCAGGGATTGCCTTTTCTATAGTAAATTTTTCAAAAAATAATTTTTTACTGTCGCAAATTTTATTTGCGCCAGGGATTGCCTTTTCTATAGTAAATTATTCACAAATTAATTTTTTGCTGTCGCAAATTTAAAAAATGCCAGGGATTGCCTTTTCTACAGTAAATTTTTCAAAAAATAATTTTATACTGTCGCAAATTTTAATTACGCCAGGGATTGCCTTTTCTATAGTAAATTATTCAAAAAATAATTTTTTACTGTCGCAAATTTTTTAATCCGCCAGGGATTTCCTTTTCTATAGTAAATTATTCAAAAAATAATTTTTTACTGTCGCAAATTTTAATTGCGCCAGGGATTGCCTTTTCTACAGTAAATTATTCACAAATTAATTTTTTACTGTCGCAAATTTTAAATAAGCCAGGGATTAACTTTTCTATAGTAAATTATTCAAAAAATAATTTTTTACTGTCGCAAATTTTAAATCCGCCAGGGATTGCCTTTTCTATAGTAAATTATTCAAAAATTAATTTTTTACTGTCGGAAATTTTAAATACGCCAGGGATTGCCTTTCTATAGTAAATTTTTCAAAAAATAATTTTTTACTGTCGCAAATTTTAATTGCGCCAAGGATTGCCTTTTCTACAGTAAATTTTTCAAAACATAATTTTTTACTGTCGCAAATTTTAATTGCGCCAGGGATTGCCTTTTCTACAGTAAATTTTTCAAAAAATAATTTTATACTGTCGCAAATTTTAATTGCGCCAGGGATTGCCTTTTATATAGTAAATTTTGCAAAAAAATAATTATTTACTGTCGCAAATTTTAAATAAGCCAGGGATTGCCTTTTCTATAGTAAATTTTTCAAAAATTAATTTTTTACTGTCCCAAATTTTAAATCCGCCAGGGATTGCCTTTTCTATAGTAAATTATTCAACAAATAATTTTTTACTTTCGCAAATTTTAACTGCGCCAGGGATTGCCTTTTCTATAGTAAATTATTCAAAAAATAATTTTTTACTGTCGCAAATTTTAATTGCGCCAGGGATTGCCTTTTCTATAGTAAATTATTCAAAAAATAATTTTTTACCGTCGCAAATTTTAACTGCGCCAGGGCTTGCCTTTTCTACGGTAAATTATTCACAAATTAATTTTTTACTGTCGCAAATTTTAAATATGCCAGGGATTACCTTTTCTATAGTAAATTATTCAAAAAATAATTTTTTACTGTCGCAAATTTTAATTGCGCCAGGGATTGCCTTTTCTATAGTAAATTATTCAAAAAATAATTTTTTACTGTCGCAAATTTTAATTGCGGCATTGATTGCCTTTTCTACAGTAAATTTTTCAAAAAATAATTTTTTACTGTCGCAAATTTTAATTGCGCCAGGGATTGCCTTTTCTATAGTAAATTGTGAAAAAGATAATTTTCCACTGTCGCAAATATTAATTACGCCAGGGATTGCCTTTTCTATAGTAAATTTTTCAAAATTTTATTTTATACTGTCGCAAATTTTAATTGCGCCAGGGATTGCCTTTTCTATAGTAAATTTTTCAAAAAATAGTTTTCTATTGTCGCAAATTTTAATTGCGCCTGGGATTGCTTTTTCTATAGTAAATTTTGCAAAAAAATAATTTTTTACTGTCGCAAATTGTAATTGCCCCAGGGATTACCTTTTCTATAGTAAATTTTTCAAAAAATAATTTTATATTGTAGCAAATTTTAATTGCGCCAGGGATTGCCTTTTCTACATTAAATTTTTCAAAAAATAATTTTCTACTGTCGCAAATTTTAATTGCGCCAGGGATTGCCTTTTCTATAGTAAATTATTCAAAAAATAATTTTTTACTGTCGCAAATTTTAAATACGCCAGGGATTGCCTTTTCTACAGAAAATTTTTCAAAAAATAATTTTCTACTGTCGCACATTTTAATTGCGCCAGGGATTGCCTTTTCTATAGTAAATTTTTCACAAATCAATTTTTTACTGTCGCAAATTTTAAATACGCCAAGAATTGCCTTTTCTATAGTAAATTTTGCAAAAAATAATTTTTTACTGTCGCAAATTTTAATTGCGCCAGGGATTGCCTTTTCTACAGTAAATTTTTCAAAACATAATTTTTTACTGTCGCAAATTTTAATTGCGCCAAGGATTGCCTTTTCTACAGTAAATTTTACAAAAAATAATTTTATACTGTCGCAAATTTTAATTGCGCCAGGGATTGCCTTTTCTATAGTAAATTATTCAAAAAATAATTTTTTACTGTCGCAAATTTTAATTGCGCCAGGGATTGCCTTTTCTATAGTAAATTGTGAAAAAGATAATTTTCTACTGTCGCAAATTTTAATTGCGCCAAGGATTGCCTTTTCTACAGTAAATTTTTCAAAACATAATTTTTTACTGTCGCAAATTTTAATTGCGCCAGAGATTGCCTTTTCTATAGTAAATTATTCAAAAAATAATTTTTTACTGTCGCAAATTTTAAATCCGCCAGGGATTTCCTTTTCTATAGTAAATTATTCAAAAAATAATTTTTTACTGTCGCAAATTTTAATTGCGCCAGGGATTGCCTGTTCTACAGTAAATTATTCACAAATTAATTTTTTACTGTCGCAAATTTTAAATAAGCCAGGGATTAACTTTTCTATAGTAAATTATTCAAAAAATAATTTTTTACTGTCGCAAATTTTAAATCCGCCAGGGATTGCCTTTTCTATAGTAAATTATTCAAAAATTAATTTTTTACTGTCGGAAATTTTAAATACGCCAGGGATTGCCTTTCTATAGTAAATTTTTCAAAAAATAATTTTTTACTGTCGCAAATTTTAATTGCGCCAAGGATTGCCTTTTCTACAGTAAATTTTTCAAAACATAATTTTTTACTGTCGCAAATTTTAATTGCGCCAGGGATTGCCTTTTCTACAGTAAATTTTTCAAAAAATAATTTTATACTGTCGCAAATTTTAATTGCGCCAGGGATTGCCTTTTATATAGTAAATTTTGCAAAAAAATAATTATTTACTGTCGCAAATTTTAAATAAGCCAGGGATTGCCTTTTCTATAGTAAATATTTCAAAAATTAATTTTTTACTGTCGCAAATTTTAAATCCGCCAGGGATTGCCTTTTCTATAGTAAATTATTCAACAAATAATTTTTTACTTTCGCAAATTTTAACTGCGCCAGGGATTGCCTTTTCTATAGTAAATTATTCAAAAAATAATTTTTTACTGTCGCAAATTTTAATTGCGCCAGGGATTGCCTTTTCTATAGTAAATTATTCAAAAAATAATTTTTTACCGTCGCAAATTTTAACTGCGCCAGGGCTTGCCTTTTCTACGGTAAATTATTCACAAATTAATTTTTTACTGTCGCAAATTTTAAATATGCCAGGGATTGCCTTTTCTATAGTAAATTATTCAAAAAATAATTTTTTACTGTCGCAAATTTTAATTGCGGCATTGATTGCCTTTTCTACAGTAAAGTTTTCAAAAAATAATTTTTTACTGTCGCAAATTTTAATTGCGCCAGGGATTGCCTTTTCTATAGTAAATTGTGAAAAAGATAATTTTCCACTGTCGCAAATATTAATTACGCCAGGGATTGCCTTTTCTATAGTAAATTTTTCAAAATTTTATTTTATACTGTCGCAAATTTTAATTGCGCCAGGGATTGCCTTTTCTATAGTAAATTTTGCAAAAAATAGTTTTCTATTGTCGCAAATTTTAATTGCGCCTGGGATTGCTTTTTCTATAGTAAATTTTGCAAAAAAATAATTTTTTACTGTCGCAAATTGTAATTGCCCCAGGGATTACCTTTTCTATAGTAAATTTTTCAAAAAATAATTTTATATTGTAGCAAATTTTAATTGCGCCAGGGATTGCCTTTTCTACATTAAATTTTTCAAAAAATAATTTTCTACTGTCGCAAATTTTAATTGCGCCAGGGATTGCCTTTTCTATAGTAAATTATTCAAAAAATAATTTTTTACTGTCGCAAATTTTAAATACGCCAGGGATTGCCTTTTCTACAGAAAATTTTTCAAAAAATAATTTTCTACTGTCGCACATTTTAATTGCGCCAGGGATTGCCTTTTCTATAGTAAATTTTTCACAAATCAATTTTTTACTGTCGCAAATTTTAAATACGCCAAGAATTGCCTTTTCTATAGTAAATTTTGCAAAAAATAATTTTTTACTGTCGCAAATTTTAATTGCGCCAGGGATTGCCTTTTCTACAGTAAATTTTTCAAAACATAATTTTTTACTGTCGCAAATTTTAATTGCGCCAAGGATTGCCTTTTCTACAGTAAATTTTACAAAAAATAATTTTATACTGTCGCAAATTTTAATTGCGCCAGGGATTGCCTTTTCTATAGTAAATTATTCAAAAAATAATTTTTTACTGTCGCAAATTTTAATTGCGCCAGGGATTGCCTTTTCTATAGTAAATTGTGAAAAAGATAATTTTCTACTGTCGCAAATTTTAATTGCGCCAAGGATTGCCTTTTCTACAGTAAATTTTTCAAAACATAATTTTTTACTGTCGCAAATTTTAATTGCGCCAGAGATTGCCTTTTCTACAGTAAATTTTACAAAAAATAATTTTATACTGTCGCAAATTTTAATTGCGCCAGGGATTGCCTTTTCTATAGTAAATTTTGCAAAAAAATAATTTTTTACTGTCGCAAATTTTAAATACGCCAGGTTGCCTTTTCTAAAGTAAATTATTCAAAAAATAATTTTTTACTGTCGCAAATATTAATTGCGCCAGGGATTGCCTTTTCTACAGTAAATTATTCACAAATTAATTTTTTACTGTCGCAAATTTTAAATATGCCAGGGATTACCTTTTCTATAGTAAATTATTCAAAAAATAATTTTTTACTGTCGCAAATTTTAATTGCGCCAGGGATTGCCTTTTCTATAGTAAATTATTCAAAAAATAATTTTTTACTGTCGCAAATTTTAATTGCGGCATTGATTGCCTTTTCTACAGTAAATTTTTCAAAAAATAATTTTTTAATGTCGCAAATTTTAATTGCGCCAGGGATTGCCTTTTCTATAGTAAATTGTGAAAAAGATAATTTTCTACTGTCGCAAATATTAATTACGCCAGGGATTGCCTTTTCTATAGTAAATTTTTCAAAATTTTATTTTTGTACTGTCGCAAATTTTAATTGCGCCAGGGATTGCCTTTTCTATAGTAAATTTTGCAAAAAATAATTTTCTATTGTCGCAAATTTTAATTGCGCCTGGGATTGCCTTTTCTATAGTAAATTTTGCAAAAAAATAATTTTTTACTGTCGCAAATTGTAATTGCGCCAGGGATTACCTTTTCTATAGTAAATTTTTCAAAAAATAATTTTTTACTGTCGCAAATTTTAATTGCGCCAGGGATTGCCTTTTCTACAGTAAATTTTTCAAAAAATAATTTTCTACTGTCGCAAGTTATAATTGCGCCAGGGATTGCCTTTTCTACAGTAAATTTTTCAAAAAATAATTTTCTACTGTCGCAAATTTTAAATACGCCAGGGATTGCCTTTTCTATAGTAAATTATTCAAAAAATAATTTTTTACTGTCGCAAATTTTAATTGCGCCAGGGATTGCCTTTTCTATAGTAAATTATTCAAAAAATAATTTTTTACTGTCGCAAATTTTAAATACGCCAGGGATTGCCTTTTCTAAAGTAAATTTTTCAAAAAATAATTTTCTACTGTCGCACATTTTAATTACGCCAGGGATTGCCTTTTCTATAGTAAATTTTTCACAAATCAATTTTTTACTGTCGCAAATTTTAAATACGCCAAGGATTGCCTTTTCTATAGTAAATTTTGCAAAAAATAATTTTTTACTGTCGCAAGTTTTAATTACGCCAGGGATTGCCTTTTCTATAGTAAATTTTTTCAAAAATTATTTTTTTACTGTCGCAAATTTTAAATACGCCAGGGATTGCCTTTACTATAGTAAATTATTCAAAAAATAATTTTTTACTATCGCAAATTTTAATTGCGCCAGGGATTGCCTTTTCTACAGTAAATTTTTTAAAAAATAATTTTTTACTGTCGCAAACTTTAATTGCGCCAGGGATTGCCTTTTCTACAGTAAATTTTACAAAAAATAATTTTATACTGTCGCAAATTTTAATCGCGCCAGGGATTAACTTTTCTATAGTAAATTTTGCAAAAAAATAATTTTTTTACTGTCGCAAATTGTAATTGCGCCAGGGATTACCTTTTCTATAGTAAATTTTTCAAAAAAAAATTTTTACTGTCGCAAATTTTAATTGCGCAAGGGATTGCCTTTTCTACAGTAGATTTTTCAAAAAATAATTTTCTACTGTCGCAAATTTTAATTACGCCAGGGATTGCCTTTTCTATAGTAAATTTTTCAAAAATTAATTTTTTTACTGTCGCAAATTTTAAATACGCCAGGGAGTGCCTTTTCTATAGTAAATTTTTCAAAAAATAATTTTTTATTGTCGCCTTTTCTACAGTAAATTATTCACAAATTAATTTTTTACTGTCGCAAATTTTAAATATGCCAGGGATTGCCTTTTCTATAGTCAATTTTTCAAAAAAATAATTTTATTCTGTCGCAAATGGTAATTGCGCCAGGGATTACCTATTCTATAGTAAATTTTTCAAAAAATAGTTTTTTTACTGTCGCAAATTTTAAATACGCCAGGGATTGCCTTTTCTATAGTAAATTTTTCAAAAAATAATTTTTTACTGTCGCAAATTTTATTTGCGCCAGGGATTGCCTTTTCTATAGTAAATTATTCACAAATTAATTTTTTGCTGTCGCAAATTTTAAAAATGCCAGGGATTGCCTTTTCTACAGTAAATTTTTCAAAAAATAATTTTATACTGTCGCAAATTTTAATTACGCCAGCGATTGCCTTTTCTATAGTAAATTATTCAAAAAATAATTTTTTACTGTCGCAAATTTTAATTGCGCCAGGGATTGCCTTTTCTACAGTAAATTATTCACAAATTAATTTTTTACTGTCGCAAATTTTAAATATGCCAGGGATTACCTTTTCTATAGTAAATTATTCAAAAAATAATTTTTTACTGTCGCAAATTTTAAATCCGCCAGGGATTGCCTTTTCTATAGTAAATTATTCAAAAATTAATTTTTTACTGTCGGATATTTTAAATACGCCAGGGATTGCCTTTTCTATAGTAAATTATTCAAAAAATAATTTTTTACTGTCGCAAATTTTAATTGCGCCAGGGATTGCCTTTTCTATAGTAAATTATTTCAAAAAATAATTTTTTTACTGTCGCAAATTTTAATTGCGCCAGGGATTGCCTTTTCTACAGTAAATTATTCACAAATTAATTTTTTACTGTCGCAAATTTTAAATATGCCAGGGATTACCTTTTCTATAGTAAATTATTCAAAAAAATAATTTTTTACTGTCGCAAATTTTAATTGCGCCAGGGATTGCCTTTTCTATAGTAAATTATTCAAAAAATAATTTTTTACTGTCGCAAATTTTAATTGCGGCATTGATTGCTTTTTCTACCGTAAATTTTTCAAAAAATAATTTTTTACTGTCGCAAATTTTAATTGCGCCAGGGATTGCCTTTTCTATAGTAAATTGTGAAAAAGATAATTTTCTACTGTCGCAAATATTAATTACGCCAGGGATTGCCTTTTCTATAGTAAATTTTTCAAAATTTTATTTTATACTCTCGCAGATTTTAATTGCGCCAGGGATTGCCTTTCCTATAGTAAATTTTGCAAAAAATAATTTTCTATTGTCGCAAATTTTAATTGCGCCTGGGATTGCTTTTTCTATAGTAAATTTTTTCAAAAAATTAATTTTTTACTGTCGCAAATTTTAAATACGCCAGGGATTGCCTTTTCTATAGTAAATTTTTGCAAAAAAATAATTTTTTACTGTCGCCTTTTCTACAGTAAATTATTCACAAATTAATTTTTTTACTGTCGCAAATTTTAAATATGCCAGGGATTGCCTTTTCTATAGTCAATTTTTCAAAAAATAATTTCATTCTGTCGCAAATGGTAATTGCGCCAGGGATTACCTATTCTATAGTAAATTTTTCAAAAAATAGTTTTTTTACTGTCGCAAATTTTAAATACGCCAGGGATTGCCTTTTCTATAGTAAATTTTTCAAAAAATAATTTTTTACTGTCGCAAATTTTATTTGCGCCAGGGATTGCCTTTTCTATAGTAAATTATTCACAAATTAATTTTTTGCTGTCGCAAATTTTAAAAATGCCAGGGATTGCCTTTTCTACAGTAAATTTTTCAAAAAATAATTTTATACTGTCGCAAATTTTAATTACGCCAGGGATTGCCTTTTCTATAGTAAATTATTCAAAAAATAATTTTTTACTGTCGCAAATTTTAAATCCGCCAGGGATTTCCTTTTCTATAGTAAATTATTCAAAAAATAATTTTTTACTGTCGCAAATTTTAATTGCGCCAGGGATTGCCTTTTCTACAGTAAATTATTCACAAATTAATTTTTTAATGTCGCAAATTTTAAATATGCCAGGGATTACCCTTTTCTATAGTAAATTATTCAAAAAAATAATTTTTTACTGTCGTAAATTTTAAATCCGCCAGGGATTGCCTTTTCTATAGTAAATTATTCAAAAATTAATTTTTTACTGTCGGAAATTTTAAATACGCCAGGGATTGCCTTTCTATAGTAAATTTTTCAAAAAATAATTTTTTACTGTCGCAAATTTTAATTGCGCCAAGGATTGCCTTTTCTACAGTAAATTTTTCAAAACATAATTTTTTACTGTCGCAAATTTTAATTGCGCCAGGGATTGCCTTTTCTACAGTAAATTTTACAAAAAATAATTTTATACTGTCGCAAATTTTATTTGCGCCAGGGATTGCCTTTTCTATAGTAAATTATTCACAAATTAATTTTTTGCTGTCGCAAATTTTAAAAATGCCAGGGATTGCCTTTTCTACAGTAAATTTTTCAAAAAATAATTTTTATACTGTCGCAAATTTTAATTACGCCAGGGATTGCCTTTTCTATAGTAAATTATTCAAAAATTAATTTTTTACTGTCGGAAATTTTAAATACGCCAGGGATTGCTCTTTCTATAGTAAATTTTTCAAAAAATAATTTTTTACTGTCGCAAATTTTAATTGCGCCAAGGATTGCCTTTTCTACAGTAAATTTTTCAAAAATTAATTTTTTACTGTCGCAAATTTTAAATCCGCCAGGGATTGCCTTTTCTATAGTAAATTATTCAACAAATAATTTTTTACTTTCGCAAATTTTAATTGCGCCAGGGATTGCCTTTTCTATAGTAAATTATTCAAAAAATAATTTTTTACTGTCGCAAATTTTAATTGCGCCAGGGATTGCCTTTTCTATAGTAAATTATTCAATAAATAATTTTTTACCGTCGCAAATTTTAATTGCGCCAGGGATTGCCTTTTCTACGGTAAATTATTCACAAATTAATTTTTTACTGTCGCAAATTTTAAATATGCCAGGGATTACCTTTTCTATAGTAAATTACTCAAAAAATAATTTTTTACTGTCGCAAATTTTAATTGCGCCAGGGATTGCCTTTTCTATAGTAAATTATTCAAAAAATAATTTTTTACTGTCGCAAATTTTAATTGCGGCATTGATTGCCTTTTCTACAGTAAATTTCTCAAAAAATAATTTTTTACTGTCGCAAATTTTAATTGCGCCAGGGATTGCCTTTTCTATAGTAAATTGTGAAAAAAGATAATTTTCTAATATTAATTACGCCAGGGATTGCCTTTTCTATAGTAAATTTTTCAAAATTTTATTTTATACTGTCGCAAATTTTAATTGCGCCAGGGATTGCCTTTTCTATAGTAAATTTTGCAAAAAATAGTTTTCTATTGTCGCAAATTTTAATTGCGCCTGGGATTGCTTTTTCTATAGTAAATTTTGCAAAAAAATAATTTTTTACTGTCGCAAATTGTAATTGCGCCAGGGATTACCTTTTCTATAGTAAATTTTTCAAAAAATAATTTTATACTGTAGCAAATTTTAATTGCGCCAGGGATTGCCTCTTCTACATTAAATTTTTCAAAAAATAATTTTCTACTGTCGCAAATTTTAATTGCGCCAGGGATTGCTTTTTCTACATTAAATTTTTCAAAAAATAATTTTCTACTGTCGCAAATTTTAAATACGCCAGGGATTGCCTTTTCTATAGTAAATTATTCAAAAAATAATTTTTTACTGTCGCAAATTATAATTGCGCCAGGGATTGCCTTTTCTACAGTAAATTATTCAAAAAATAATTTTTTACTGTCGCAAATTTTAAATACGCCCGGGATTGCCTTTTCTACAGTAAATTTTTCAAAAAATAATTTTCTACTGTCGCACATTTTAATTGCACCAGGGATTGCTTTTTCTATAGTAAATTTTGCAAAAAATAATTTTTTACTGTCGCAAATTTTAAATACGCCAGGGATCGCCTTTTCTACAGTAAATTTTTCAAAAAATAATTTTCTACTGTCGCACATTTTAATTGCGCCAGGGATTGCCTTTTCTATAGTAAATTTTTCACAAATTAATTTTTTACTGTCGCAAATTTTAAATACGCCAGGGATTGCCTTTTCTATAGTAAATTTTGCAAAAAATAATTTTTTACTGTCGCAAGTTTTAATTACGCCACGGATTGCCTTTTCTATAGTAAATTTTTCAAAAATTATTTTTTTACTGTCGCAAATTTTAAATACGCCAGGGATTGCCTTTTCTATAGTAAATTATTCAAAAAATAATTTTTTACTATCGCAAATTTTAATTGCGCCAGGGATTGCCTTTTCTACAGTAAATTTTTTTAAAAATAATTTTTTACTGTCGCAAATTTTAATTGCGCCAGGGTTTGCTTTTT
Source organism: Dioctria linearis (assembly GCA_963930735.1). NCBI lineage: Eukaryota > Metazoa > Arthropoda > Insecta > Diptera > Asilidae > Dioctria > Dioctria linearis. Next base: position 48,064 of record CAWVNZ010002593.1, read on the forward strand.
CTATAGTAAATTTTGCAAAAAAATAATTTTTTACTGTCGCAAATTGTAATTGCGCCAGGGATTACCTTTTCTATAGTAAATTTTTCAAAAAAAAATTTTTACTGTCGCAAATTTTAATTGCGCCAGGGATTGCCTTTTCTACAGAAGATTTTTCAAAAATAATTTTCTAGTGTCGCAAATTTTAATTACGCCAGGGATTGCCTTTTCTATAGTAAATTTTTCAAAAATTAATTTTTTACTGTCGCAAATTTTAAATACGCCAGGGATTGCCTTTTCTGTAGTAAATTTTTCAAAAAATAATTTTTTACTGTCGCCTTTTCTACAGTAAATTATTCACAAATTAATTTTTTACTGTCGCAAATTTTAAATACGCCAGGGATTGCATTTTCTATAGTAAATTTTGCAAAAAAATATTTTTTTTACTTTCGCAAATTGTAATTGCGCCAGGGATTACCTTTTCTATAGTAAATTTTCAAAAAAAAATTTTTACTGTCGCAAATTTTAATTGCGCCAGGGATTGCCTTTTCTACAGTAGATTTTTCAAAAAATAATTTTCTTCTGTCGCAAATTTTAATTAGGCCAGGGATTACCTATTCTATAGTAAATTTTTCAAAAAATAGTTTTTTACTGTCGCAAATTTTAAATACGCCAGGATTGCCGTTTCTATAGTAAATTTTTCAAAAAATAATTTTTTACTGTCGCAAATTTTATTTGCGCCAGGGATTGCCTTTTCTATAGTAAATTATTCACAAATTAATTTTTTGCTGTCGCAAATTTTAAATATGCCAGGGATTGCCTTTTCTACAGCAAATTTTTCAAAAAATAATTTTATACTGTCGCAAGTTTTAATTACGCCAGGGATTGCCTTTTCTATAGTAAATTATTCAAAAAATAATTTTTTACTGTCGCAAATTTTTAAATCCGCCAGGGATTGCCTTTTCTATAGTAAATTATTCAAAAAATAATTTTTTACTGTCGCAAATTTTAATTGAGCCAGGGATTGCCTTTTCTACAGTAAATTATTCACAAATTAATTTTTTACTGTCGCAAATTTTAAATATGCCAGGGATTACCTTTTCTATAGTAAATTATTCAAAAAATAATTTTTTTACTGTCGCAAATTTTAAATCCGCCAGGGATTGCCTTTTCTATAGCAAATTATTCAAAAATTAATTTTTTACTGTCGCAAATTTTAAATACGCCAGGGATTGCCTTTCTATAGTAAATTTTTCAAAAAATAATTTTTTACTGTCGCAAATTTTAATTGCGCCAAGGATTGCCTTTTCTACAGTAAATTTTTCAAAACATAATTTTTTACTGTCGCAAATTTTAATTGCGCCAGGGATTGCCTTTTCTACAGTAAATTTTACAAAAAATAATTTTATACTGTCGCAAATTTTAATTGCGCCAGGGATAGCTTTTTCTATAGTAAATTTTGCAAAAAAATAATTTTTTACTGTCGCAAATTTTAAATACGCCAGGGATTGCCTTTTCTATAGTAAATTTTTCAAAAATTAATTTTTTACTGTCGCAAATTTTAAATCCGCCAGGGATTGGCTTTTCTATAGTAAATTATTCAACAAATAATTTTTTACTGTCGCAAATTGTAATTGCGCCAGGGATTACCTTTTCTATAGTAAATTTTTCAAAAAAAAATTTTTACTGTCGCAAATTTTAATTGCGCCAGGGATTGCCTTTTCAACAGGAAGATTTTTCAAAAAATAATTTTCTACTGTCGCAAATTTTAATTACGCCAGGGATTGCCTTTTCTATAGTAAATTTTTCAAAAATTAATTTTTTACTGTCGCAAATTTTAAATACGCCAGGGATTGCCTTTTCTATAGTAAATTTTTCAAAAAATAATTTTTTACTGTCGCCTTTTCTACAGTAAATTATTCACAAATTAATTTCTTACTGTCGCAAATTTTAAATACGCCAGGGATTGCCTTTTCTATAGTAAATTTTGCAAAAAAATATTTTTTTACTGTCGCAAATTGTAATTGCGCAGGGATTGCCTTTTCTACAGTAGATTTTTCAAAAAATAATTTTCTACTGTCGCAAATTTTAATTACGCCAGGGATTACCTATTCTATAATAAATTTTTCAAAAATAGTTTTTTACTGTCGCTAATTTTAAATCCGCCAGGGATTGGCTTTTCTATAGTAAATTATTCAACAAATAATTTTTTACTGTCGCAAATTGTAATTGCGCCAGGGATTACATTTTCTATAGTAAATTTTTCAAAAAAAAATTTTTACTGTCGCAAATTTTAATTGCGCCAGGGATTGCCTTTTCTACAGAAGATTTTTCAAAAAATAATTTTCTACTGTCGCAAATTTTAATAACGCCAGGGATTGCCTTTTCTACAGTAAATTATTCACAAATTAATTTTTTACTGTCGCAATTTTTAAATATGCCAGGGATTACCTTTTCTATAGTAAATTAGTCAAAAAATAATTTTTTACTGTCGCAAATTTTAATTGCGCCAGGGATTGCCTTTTCTATAGTAAATTATTCAAAAAATAATTTTTTACTGTCGCAAATTTTAATTGCGGCAGGGATTGCCTTTTCTACAGTAAATTTTTCAAAAAATAATTTTTTACTGTCGCAAATTTTAATTGCGCCAGGGTTTCGCTTTTCTATAGTAAATTGTGAAAAAGATAATTTTCTACTGTCGCAAATATTAATTACGCCAGGGATTGCCTTTCTATAGTAAATTTTTCAAAATTTTATTTTATACTGTCGCAAATTTTAATTGCGCCAGGGATTGCCTTTTCTACAGTAAATTATTCACAAATTAATTTTTTACTGTCGCAAATTTTAAATATGCCAGGGATTACCTTTTCTATAGTAAATTTTTCAAAAAAAAATTTTTACTGTCGCAAATTTTAATTGCGCCAGGGATTGCCTTTTCTACAGTAGATTTTTCAAAAAATAATTTTCTACTGTCGCAAATTTTAATTACGCCAGGGATTACCTATTCTATAATAAATTTTTCAAAAAATAGTTTTTTACTGTCGCAAATTTTAAATACGCCAGGGATTGCCTTTTCTATAGTAAATTTTTCAAAAAATAATTTTTTACTGTCGCAAATTTTATTTGCGCCAGGGATTGCCTTTTTAATAGTAAATTATTCACAATTTAATTTTTTGCTGTCGCAAATTTTAAATATGCCAGGGATTGCCTTTTCTACAGCAAATTTTTCAGAAAATAATTTTATACTGTCGCAAATTTTAATTACGCCAGGGATTGCCTTTTCTATAGTAAATTATTCTATAGTAATAATATTTCTATAGTAAATTATTCAAAAAATAATTTTTTACTGTCGCAAATTTTAAATCCGCCACGGATTGCCTTTTCTATAGTAAATTATTCAAAAAATAATTTTTTACTGTCGCAAATTTTAATTGCGCCAGGGATTGCCTTTTCTACAGTAAATTATTCACAAATTAATTTTTTACTGTCGCAAATTTTAAATATACCAGGGATTACCTTTTCTATAGTAAATTATTCAAAAAATAATTTTTTACTGTCGCAAATTTTAAATCCGCCAGGGATTGCCTTTTCTATAGTAAATTATTCAAAAATTAATTTTTTACTGTCGGAAATTTTAAATACGCCAGGGATTGCCTTTCTATAGTAAATTTTTCAAAAAATAATTTTTTACTGTCGCAAATTTTAATTGCGCCAAGGATTGCCTTTTCTACAGTAAATTTTTCAAAACATAATTTTTTATTGTCGCAAATTTTAATTGCGCCAGGGATTGCCTTTTCTACAGTAAATTTTACAAAAAATAATTTTATACTGTCGCAAATTTTAATTGCGCCAGGGATTGCCTTTTCTATAGTAAATTTTGCAAAAAAATAATTTTTTACTGTCGCAAATTTTAAATACGCCAGGGATTGCCTTTTCTATAGTAAATTTTTCGAAAATTAATTTTTTACTGTCGCAAATTTTAAATCGGCCAGGGACTGCCTTTTCTATAGTAAATTATTCAAAAAATAATTTTTTACTGTCGCAAATTTTAATTGCGCCAGGAATTGCCTTTTCTATTGTAAATTATTCAAAAAATAATTTTTTACTGTCGCAAATTTTAATTGCGCCAGGGATTGCCTTTTCTACAGTAAATTATTCACAAATTAATTTTTTACTGTCGCAAATTTTAAATATGCCAGGGATTACCTTTTCTATAGTAAATTATTCAAAAAATAATTTTTTACTGTCGCAAATTTTAATTGCGCCAGGGATTGCCTTTTCTATAGTAAATTATTCAAAAAATAATTTTTTACTGTCGCAAATTTTAATTGCGGCAGGGATTGCCTTTTCTACAGTAAATTTTTCAAAAAATAATTTTTTACTGTCGCAAATTTTAATTGCGCCAGGGATTGGCTTTTCTATAGTAAATTGTGAAAAAGATAATTTTCTACTGTCGCAAATATTAATTACGCCAGGGATTGCCTTTTCTATAGTAAATTTTTCAAAATTTTATTTTATACTGTCGCAAATTTTAATTGCGCCAGGGATTGCCTTTTCTATAGTAAATTTTGCAAAAAATAATTTTCTATTGTCGCAAATTTGAATTGCGCCTGGGATTACCTTTTCTATAGTAAATTTTGCAAAAAAATAATTTTTTACTGTCGCAAATTGTAATTGCGCCAGGGATTACCTTTTCTATAGTAAATTTTCAAAAAATAATTTTTTACTGTCGCAAATTTTAATTGCGCCAGGGATTGTCTTTTCTACAGTAAATTTTTCAAAAAATAATTTTCTACTGTCGCAAATTTTAATTGCGCCAGGGATTGCCTTTTCTACAGTAAATTTTTCAAAAAATAATTTTCTACTGTCGCAAATTTTAAATACGCCAGGGATTGCCTTTTCTATTGTAAATTATTCAAAAAATAATTTTTTACTGTCGCAAATTTTAATTGCGCCAGGGATTGCCTTTTCTATAGTAAATTATTCAAAAAATAATTTTTTACTGTCGCAAATTTTAGATACGCCAGGAATTGCCTTTTCTACAGTAAATTTTTCAAAAAATAATTTTCTACTTTCGCACATTTTAATTGCGCCAGGGATTGCCTTTTCTATAGTAAATTTTTCACAAATTAATTTTTTACTGTCGCAAATTTTAAATACGCCAGGGATTGCCTTTTCTATCGTAAATTTTGCAAAAAATAATTTTTTACTGTCGCAAGTTTTAATTACGCCAGGGATTGCCTTTTCTATAGTAAATTTTTCAAAAATTATTTTTTTACTGTCGCAAATTTTAAATACGCCAGGGATTGCCTTTTCTATAGTAAATTATTCAAAAAATAATTTTTTACTATCGCAAATTTTAATTGCGCCAAGGATTGCCTTTTCTACAAAAATTTTTTTTTAAAAATAATTTTTTACTGTCGCAAATTTTAATTGCGCCAAGGATTGCCTTTTCTACAGTAAATTTTTCAAAAAATAATTTTTTACTGTCGCAAATTTTAATTGCGCCAGGGATTGGCTTTTCTATAGTAAATTGTGAAAAAGATGATTTTCTACTGTCGCAAATATTAATTACGCCAGGGATTGCCTTTTCTATAGTAAATTTTTCAAAATTTTATTTTATACTGTCGCAAATTTTAATTGCCCCAGGGATTGCCTTTTCTATAGTAAATTTTGCAAAAAATAATTTTCTATTGTCGCAAATTTTAATTGCGCCTGGGATTACCTTTTCTATAGTAAATTTTGCAAAAAAATAATTTTTTACTGTCGCAAATTGTAATTGCGCCAGGGATTACTTTTCTATAGTAAATTTTCAAAAAAATAATTTTTTACTGTCGCAAATTTTAATTGCGCCAGGGATTGTCTTTTCTACAGTAAATTTTTCAAAAAATAATTTTCTACTGTCGCAAATTTTAATTGCGCCAGGGACTGCCTTTTCTACAGTAAATTTTTCAAAAATAATTTTCTACTGTCGCAAATTTTAAATACGCCAGGGATTGCCTTTTCTATAGTAAATTATTCAAAAAATAATTTTTTACTGTCGCAAATTGTAATTGCGCCAGGGATTACCTTTTCTATAGTAAATTTTTCAAAAAAAAAAATTTACTGTCGCAAATTTTAATTGCGCCAGGGATTGCCTTTTCTACAGTAGATTTTTCAAAAAATAATTTTCTACTGTTGCAAATTTTAATTACGCCAGGTATTGCCTTTTCTATAGTAAATTTTTCAAAAATTGATTTTTTACTGTCGCAAATTTTAAATACGCCAGGGATTGCCTTTTCTATAGTAAATTTTTCAAAAATAATTTTTTACTGTCGCCTTTTCTACAGTAAATTATTCACAAATTTATTTTTTACTGTCGCAAATTTTAAATATACCAGGGATTGCCTTTTCTATAGTCAATTTTTCAAAAAATAATTTTATTCTGTCGCAAATGGTAATTGCGCCAGGGATTACCTATTCTATAGTAAATTTTTCAAAAAATAATTTTTTACTGTCGCAAATTTTAAATACGCCAGGGATTGCCTTTTCTATAGTAAATTTTTCGAAAAATAATTTTTTACTGTCGCAAATTTTATTTGCGCCAGGGATTGCCTTTTCTATAGTAAATTATTCACAAATTAATTTTTTGCTGTCGCAAATTTTAAATATGCCAGGGATTGCCTTTTCTACAGTAAATTTTTCAAAAAATAATTTTATACTGTCGCAAATTTTAATTACGCCAGGGATTGCCTTTTCTATAGTAAATTATTCAAAAAATAATTTTTTACTGTCGCAAATTTTAAATCCGCCAGGGATTGCCTTTTCTATAGTAACTTATTCAAAAAATAATTTTTTACTGTCGCAAATTTTAATTGCGCCAAGGATTGCCTTTTCTACAGTAAATTTTTCAAAAAATAATTTTTTACTGTCGCAAATTTTAATTGCGCCAGGGATTGGCTTTTCTATAGTAAATTGTGAAAAAGATAATTTTCTACTGTCGCAAATATTAATTACGCCAGGGATTGCCTTTTCTATAGTAAATTTTTCAAAATTTTATTTTATACTGTCGCAAATTTTAATTGCCCCAGGGATTGCCTTTTCTATAGTAAATTTTGCAAAAAATAATTTTCTATTGTCGCAAATTTTAATTGCGCCTGGGATTACCTTTTCTATAGTAAATTTTGCAAAAAAATAGTTTTTTACTGTCGCAAATTGTAATTGCGCCAGGGATTACTTTTCTATAGTAAATTTTCAAAAAATAATTTTTTACTGTCGCAAATTTTAATTGCGCCAGGGATTGTCTTTTCTACAGTAAATTTTTCAAAAAATAATTTTCTACTGTCGCAAATTTTAATTGCGCCAGGGACTGCCTTTTCTACAGTAAATTTTTCAAAAAATAATTTTCTACTGTCGCAAATTTTAAATACGCCAGGGATTGCCTTTTCTATAGTAAATTATTCAAAAAATAATTTTTTACTGTCGCAAATTGTAATTGATCCAGGGATTACCTTTTCTATAGTAAATTTTTCAAAAAAAAAATTTTACTGTCGCAAATTTTAATTGCGCCAGGGATTGCCTTTTCTACAGTAGATTTTTCAAAAAATAATTTTCTACTGTTGCAAATTTTAATTACGCCAGGGATTGCCTTTTCTATAGTAAATTTTTCAAAAATTGATTTTTTACTGTCGCAAATTTTAAATACGCCAGGGATTGCCTTTTCTATAGTAAATTTTTCAAAAAATAATTTTTTACTGTCGCCTTTTCTACAGTAAATTATTCACAAATTTATTTTTTACTGTCGCAAATTTTAAATATACCAGGGATTGCCTTTTCTATAGTCAATTTTTCAAAAAATAATTTTATTCTGTCGCAAATGGTAATTGCGCCAGGGATAACCTATTCTATAGTAAATTTTTCAAAAAATAATTTTTTACTGTCGCAAATTTTAAATACGCCAGGGATTGCCTTTTCTATAGTAAATTTTTCGAAAAATAATTTTTTACTGTCGCAAATTTTATTTGCGCCAGGGATTGCCTTTTCTATAGTAAATTATTCACAAATTAATTTTTTGCTGTCGCAAATTTTAAATATGCCAGGGATTGCCTTTTCTACAGTAAATTTTTCAAAAAATAATTTTATACTGTCGCAAATTTTAATTACGCCAGGGATTGCCTTTTCTATAGTAAATTATTCAAAAAATAATTTTTTACTGTCGCAAATTTTAAATCCGCCAGGGATTGCCTTTTCTATAGTAACTTATTCAAAAAATAATTTTTTACTGTCGCAAATTTTAATTGCGCCAGGGATTGCCTTTTCTATAGTAAATTTTTCAAAAATTAATTTTTTACTGTCGAAAATTTTAATTGCGCCAGGGATTGCCTTTTCTATAGTAAATTTTTCAAAAATTAATTTTTTACTGTCGCAAATTTTAATTGCGTCAGGGATTGCCTTTTCTATAGTAAATTATTCAAACAATAATTTTTTACTGTCGCAAATTTTAAATACGCCAGGGATTGCCTTTTCTACAGTAAATATTTCAAAAAATAATTTTCTACTGTCGCAAATTTTAATTGCGCCAGGGATTGCCTTTTCTATAGTAAATTTTTCACAAATTAATTTTTTACTGTCGCAAATTTTAAATACGCCAGGGATTGCCTTTTCTATAGTAAATTTTGCAAAAATTAATTTTTTACTGTCGCAAGTTTTAATTACGCCAGGGATTGCCTTTTCTTTAGTAAATTTTTCAAAAATTAATTTTTTACTGTCGCAAATTTTAAATACGCCAGGGATTGCCTTTTTATAGTCAATTTTTCAAAAAATAATTTTTTACTGTCGCAAATTTTAATTGCGCCAGGGATTGCCTTTTCTACAGTAAATTTTTCAAAAAATAATTTTTTACTGCCGCAAATTTTAATTGCGCCAGGGATTGCCTTTTCTACAGTAAATTTTACAAAAAATAATTTTATAATGTCGCAAATTTTAAATACGCCAGGGATTGCCTTTTATATAGTAAATTATTCAAAAAATTTTTTTTACTGTCGCAAATTTTAATTGCGCCAGGGATTGCCTTTTCTATAGTAAATTATTCAAAAAATAATTTTTTACTGTCGCAAATTTTAAATACGCCAGGGATTGCCTCTTCTATAGTAAATTTTTCAAAAAATAATTTTTTACTGTCGCAAATTTTAAATACGCCAGGGATTGCCTTTTCTATAGTAAATTTTTCGAAAAATAATTTTTTACTGTCGCAAATTTTATTTGCGCCAGGGATTGCCTTTTCTATAGTAAATTATTCACAAATTAATTTTTTGCTGTCGCAAATTTTAAATATGCCAGGGATTGCCTTTTCTACAGTAAATTTTTCAAAAAATAATTTTATACTGTCGCAAATTTTAATTACGCCAGGGATTGCCTTTTCTATAGTAAATTATTCAAAAAATAATTTTTTACTGTCGCAAATTTTAAATCCGCCAGGGATTGCCTTTTCTATAGTAACTTATTCAAAAAATAATTTTTTACTGTCGCAAATTTTAATTGCGCCAGGGATTGCCTTTTCTATAGTAAATTTTTCAAAAATTAATTTTTTACTGTCGAAAATTTTAATTGCGCCAGGGATTGCCTTTTCTATAGTAAATTTTTCAAAAATTAATTTTTTACTGTCGCAAATTTTAATTGCGTCAGGGATTGCCTTTTCTATAGTAAATTATTCAAACAATAATTTTTTACTGTCGCAAATTTTAAATACGCCAGGGATTGCCTTTTCTACAGTAAATATTTCAAAAAATAATTTTCTACTGTCGCAAATTTTAATTGCGCCAGGGATTGCCTTTTCTATAGTAAATTTTTCACAAATTAATTTTTTACTGTCGCAAATTTTAAATACGCCAGGGATTGCCTTTTCTATAGTAAATTTTGCAAAAATTAATTTTTTACTGTCGCAAGTTTTAATTACGCCAGGGATTGCCTTTTCTTTAGTAAATTTTTCAAAAATTAATTTTTTACTGTCGCAAATTTTAAATACGCCAGGGATTGCCTTTTTATAGTCAATTTTTCAAAAAATAATTTTTTACTGTCGCAAATTTTAATTGCGCCAGGGATTGCCTTTTCTACAGTAAATTTTTCAAAAAATAATTTTTTACTGCCGCAAATTTTAATTGCGCCAGGGATTGCCTTTTCTACAGTAAATTTTACAAAAAATAATTTTATAATGTCGCAAATTTTAAATACGCCAGGGATTGCCTTTAATATAGTAAATTATTCAAAAAATTTTTTTTACTGTCGCAAATTTTAATTGCGCCAGGGATTGCCTTTTCTATAGTAAATTATTCAAAAAATAATTTTTTACTGTCGCAAATTTTAAATACGCCAGGGATTGCCTCTTCTATAGTAAATTTTGCAAAAAATAATTTGCTACTGTCGCAAATTTTAATTGCGCCAGGGATTGCCTTTTCTATAGTAAATTTTTCAAAAAATAATTTTTTACTGTCGCAAATTTTAATTGCGCCAGGGATTGCCTTTTCTATAGTAAATTTAAAAAAAATAATTATCTTCTGTCGCAAATTTTAATTACGCCAGGTATTGCCTTTTCTATAGTAAATTTTTCAAAATTTAATTTTATACTGTCGCAAATTTTAATTGCGCCAGGTATTGCCTTTTCTACAGTAAATTTTTCAAAAAATATTTTTTTACTGTCGCAATATTTAATTGCGCCAGGGATTGCCTTTTCTACAGTAAATTTTACAAAAAATAATTTTATACTGTTGCAAATTTTAATTGCGCCAGGGATTGCCTTTTCTATAGTAAATTTTGCAAAAAAATAATTTTTTACTGTCGCAAATTTTAAATACGCCAGGGATTGCCTTTTCTATAGTAAATTATTCTAAAAATAATTTTTTACTGTCGCAAGTTTTAATTACGCCAGAGATTGCCTTTTCTATAGTAAATTTTTCAAAAATTAATTTGTTTCAGTCGCAAATTTTAATTGCGCCAGGGATTGCCTTTTCTACAGTAATTTTTCAAAAAATATTTTTTGTACTGTCGCAATATTTAATTGCGCCAGGGGTTGCCTTTTCTACAGTAAATTGTTTCAAAAAATAATTTTCGTACTGTCGCAAATTTTAATTTGCGCCAGGGATTGCCTTTTCTACAGTAAATTTTTCAAAAAATTATTTTATAATGTCTGCAAATTTTAAATACGCCAGGGATTGCCTTTTCTACAGTAATTTACAAAAAATAATTTTTTACTGTCGCAAATTTTAAATACGCCAGGGATTGCCTTTTCTATAGTAAATTTTGCAAAAAATAATTTTTTGAACTATCGCAAATTTTAATTGCGCCAGGGATTGCCTTTCTATAGTAAATTATTCAAAAAAATAATTTTTTACTGTCGCAAATTTTAAATACGCCAGGGATTGCCTTTTCTATAGTAAATTTTGCAAAAAATAATTTTTTACTATCGCAAATTTTAATTGCGCCAGGGATTGCCTTTTCTACAGTAAATTTTTTAAAAAATAATTTTTTACTGTCGCAAATTTTAATTGCGCCAAGGATTGCCTTTTCTACAGTAAATTTTACAAAAAAATAATTTATACTGTCCGTTAAATTTTAATTGCGCCAGGAATTGCCTTTTCTATAGTAAATTTTGCAAAAAAATAATTTTTTACTGTCGCAAATTGTAATTGCGCCAAGGATTACCTTTTTCTATAGTAAATTTTCCAAAAAAAAATTTTTACTGTCGCAAATTTTAATTGCGCCAGGTATTGCCTTTTCTACAGTAGATTTTTCAAAAAATAATTTTCTACTGTTGCAAATTTTAATTACGCCAGGGATTGCCTTTTCTATAGTGAATTTTTCAAAAAATAATTTTTTACTGTCGCCTTTTCTACAGTAAATTATTCACAAATTTATTTTTTACTGTCGCAAATTTTAAATATAGCAGGGATTGCCTTTTCTATAGTCAATTTTTCAAAAAATAATTTTATTCTGTCGCAAATGGTAATTGCTCCAGTATTCTATTGTAAATTTTTCAAAAAATAATTTTTTACTGTCGCAAATTTTAAATACGCCAGGGATTGCCTTTTCTATAGTAAATTTTTCAAAAAATAATTTTTTACTGTCGCAAATTTTATTTGCGCCAGGGATTGCCTTTTCTATAGTAAATTATTCACAAATTAATTTTTTGCTGTCGCAAATTTTAAATATGCCAGGGATTGCCTTTTCTACAGTAAATTTTTCAAAAAATAATTTATACTGTCGCAAATTTTAATTACGCCAGGGATTGCCTTTTCTATAGTAAATTATTCAAAAAATAATTTTTTACTGTCGCAAATTTTAAATCCGCCAGGGATTGCCTTTTCTATAGTAACTTATTCAAAAAATAATTTTTTACTGTCGCAAATTTTAATTGCGCCAGGGATTGCCTTTTCTATAATAAATTTTTCAAAAATTAATTTTTTACTGTCGAAAATTTTAATTGCGCCAGGGATTGCCTTTTCTATAGTAAATTTTTCAAAAATTAATTTTTTACTGTCGCAAATTTTAATTGCGCCAGGGATTGCCTTTTCTATAGTAAATTATTCAAACAATAATTTTTTACTGTCGCAAATTTTAAATACGCCAGGGATTGCCTTTTCTACAGTAAATATTTCAAAAAATAATTTTCTACTGTCGCAAATTTTAATTGCGCCAGGGATTGCCTTTTCTATAGTAAATTTTTCACAAATTAATTTTTTACTGTCGCAAATTTTAAATACGCCAGGGATTGCCTTTTCTATAGTAAATTTTGCAAAAATTAATTTTTTACTGTCGCAAGTTTTAATTACGCCAGGGATTGCCTTTTCTATAGTAAATTTTTCAAAAATTAATTTTTTACTGTCGCAAATTTTTAAATACGCCAGGGATTGCCTTTTTATAGTCAATTTTTCAAAAAATAATTTTTTACTGTCGCAAATTTTAATTGCGCCAGGGATTGCCTTTTCTACAGTAAATTTTTCAAAAAATAATTTTTTACTGCCGCAAATTTTAATTGCGCCAGGGATTGCCTTTTCTACAGTAAATTTTACAAAAAATAATTTTATACTGTCGCAACTTTTAATTGCGCCAGGGATTGCCTTTTCTATAGTAAATTTTGCAAAAAATAATTTTTTACTGTCGAAAATTTTAAATACGCCAGGGATTGCCTTTTCTATAGTAAATTTTTCAAAAATTAATTTTTTACTGTCGCAAATTTTAAATCCGCCAGGGATTGCCTTTTCTATAGTAAATTATTCAAAAAATAATTTTTTACTGTCGCAAGTTTTAATTACGCCAGAGATTGCCTTTTCTATAGTAAATTTTTCAAAAATTAATTTGTTACAGTCGCAAATTTTAAATACGCCAGGGATTGCCTTTCCATAGTAAATTTTTCAAAAAATAATTTTTTACTGTCGCAAATTTTAATTGCGCCAGGGATTGCCTTTTCTACAGTAAATTTTTCAAAAAATATTTTTTTACTGTCGCAATATTTAATTGCGCCAGGGATTGCCTTTTCTACAGTAAATTTTACAAAAAATAATTTTATACTGTTGCAAATTTTAATTGCGTCAGGGATTGCCTTTTCTATAGTAAATTTTGCAAAAAAATAATTTTTTACTGTCGCAAATTTTAAATACGCCAGGGATTGCCTTTTCTATAGTAAATAATTCTAAAAATAATTTTTTACTATCGCAAATTTTAATTGCGGCAAGGATTGCCTTTTCTATAGTAAATTTTGCAAAAAATAATTTTCTACTGTCGCAAATTGTAATTACGCCAGGGATTACCTTTTCTATAGTAAATTTTTCAAAAAATAATTTTTTACTGTCGCAAATTTTAATTGCGCCAGGGGTTGCCTTTTCTACAGTAAATTTTTCAAAAAATAATTTTCTACTGTCGCAAATTTTAACTGCGCCAGGGATTGCCTTTTCTACAGTAAATTTTTCAAAAAATAATTTTATAATGTCGCAAATTTTAAATACGCCAGGGATTGCCTTTTATATAGTAAATTATTCAAAAAAAATTTTTTACTGTCGCAAATTTTAATTGCGCCAGGGAGTGCCTTTTCTATAGTAAATTATTCAAAAAATAATTTTTTACTGTCGCAAATTTTAAATACGCCAGGGATTGCCTTTTCTATAGTAAATTTTGCAAAAAATAATTTTCTACTGTCGCAAATTTTAATTGCGCCAGGGATTGCCTTTTCTATAGTAAATTTTTCAAAAAATAATTTTTTACTGTCGCAAATTTTAATTGCGCCAGGGATTGCCTTTTCTATAGTAAATTTTAAAAAAATAATTATCTTCTGTCGCAAATTTTAATTACGCCAGGTATTGCCTTTTCTATAGTAAATTTTTCAAAATTTAATTTTATACTGTCGCAAATTTTAATTGCGCCAGGGATTGCCTTTTCTACAGTAAATTTTACAAAAAATAATTTTATACTGTCGCAAATTTTAATTGCGCCAGGGATTGCCTTTTCTATAGTAAATTTTGCAAAAAAATTATTTTTTACTGTCGCAAATTGTAATTGCGCCAGGGATTACCTTTTCTATAGTAAATTTTTCAAAAAATAATTTTTTACTGTCGCAAATTTTAATTGCGCCAGGGATTGCCTTTTCTACAGTAAATTTTTCAAAAAATAGTTTTCTACTGTCGCCAATTTTAAATACGACAGGGATTGCCTTTTCTATAGTAAGTTATTCAAAATATAATTTTTTACTGTCGCAAATTTTAATTGCGCCATGGATTGCCTTTTCTATAGTAAATTATTCAAAAAATTATTTTTTACTGTCGCAAATTTTAAGTAAGCCAGGGATTGCCTTTTCTACAGTAAATTTTTCAAAAAATAATTTTCTACTGTCGCAAATTTTAATTGCGCCAGGGATTGCCTTTTCTATAGTAAATTTTTCACAAATTAATTTTTTACTGTCGCAAATTTTAAATACGCCAGGGATTGCCTTTTCTATAGTAAATTTTGCAAAAAATAATTTTTTACTGTCTCAAGTTTTAATTACGCCAGGGATTGCCTTTTCTATAGTAAATTTTTCAAAAATTAATTTTTTACTGTCGCAAATTTTAAATACGCCAGGGATTGCCTTTCTATAGTAAATTTTTCAAAAAATAATTTTTTACTGTCGCAAAATTTAATTGAGCCAGGGATTGCCTTTTCTACAGAAAATTTTTCAAAACATAATTTTTTACTGTCGCAAATTTTAATTGCGCCAGGGATTTCCTTTTCTACAGTAAATTTTACAAAAAATAATTTTATACTGTCGCAAATTTTAATTGCGCCAAGGATTGCCTTTTCTATAGTAAATTTTGCAAAAAAATAATTTTTTACTGTCGAAAATTTTAAATACGCCAGGGATTGCCTTTTCTATAGTAAATTTTTCAAAAATTAATTTTTTACTGCCTTTTCTAAAGTAAATTATTCAAAAAATAATTTTTTATTGTCGCAAATTTTAATTGCGCCAGGGATTGCCTTTTCTACAGTAAATTATTCACAAATTAATTTTTTACTGTCGCAAATTTTAAATATGCCAGGGATTACCTTATCTATAGTAAATTATTCAAAAAATAATTTTTTACTGTCGCAAATTTTAATTGCGGCAGGGATTGCCTTTTCGACAGTAAATTTTTCAAAAAATAATTTTTTACTGTCGCAAATTTTAATTGCGCCAGGGATTGCCTTTTCTATAGTAAATTTTGCAAAAAATAATTTTATACTGTCGCAAATTTTAATTGCGCCAAGGATTGCCTTTTCTATAGTAAATTTTGCAAAAAAATAATTTTTTACTGTCGAAAATTTTAAATACGCCAGGGATTGCCTTTTCTATAGTAAATTTTTCAAAAATTAATTTTTTACTGCCTTTTCTAAAGTAAATTATTCAAAAAATAATTTTTTATTGTCGCAAATTTTAATTGCGCCAGGGATTGCCTTTTCTACAGTAAATTATTCACAAATTAATTTTTTACTGTCGCAAATTTTAAATATGCCAGGGATTGCCTTTTCTATAGTAAATTTTTCAAAAATTAATTTTCTACTGCCTTTTCTAAAGTAAATTATTCAAAAAATAATTTTTTATTGTCGCAAATTTTAATTGCGCCAGGGATTGCCTTTTCTACAGTAAATTATTCACAAATTAATTTTTTACTGTCGCAAATTTTAAATATGCCAGGGATTACCTTATCTATAGTAAATTATTCAAAAAATAATTTTTTACTGTCGCAAATTTTAATTGCGCCAGGGATTTCCTTTTCTACAGTAAATTTTACAAAAAATAATTTTATACTGTCGCAAATTTTAATTGCGCCAAGGATTGCCTTTTCTATAGTAAATTTTGCAAAAAAATAATTTTTTACTGTCGAAAATTTTAAATACGCCAGGGATTGCCTTTTCTATAGTAAATTTTTCAAAAATTAATTTTTTACTGCCATTTCTAAAGTAAATTATTCAAAAAATAATTTTTTATTGTCGCAAATTTTAATTGCGCCAGGGATTGCCTTTTCTACAGTAAATTATTCACAAATTAATTTTTTACTGTCGCAAATTTTAAATATGCCAGGGATTACCTTATCTATAGTAAATTATTCAAAAAATAATTTTTTACTGTCGCAAATTTTAATTGCGGCAGGGATTGCCTTTTCGGCAGTAAATTTTTCAAAAAATAATATTTTACTGTCGCAAATTTTAATTGCGCCAGGGATTGCCTTTTCTATAGTAAATTTTGCAAAAAATAATTTTCTACTGTCGCAAATTTTAATTACTCCAGGGATTGCCATTTCTATAGTAAATTTTTCAAAAAATAATTTTTTACTGTCGCAAATTTTAATTGCGCCCGGGGTTGCCTTTTCTATAGTAAATTTTGCAAAAAATACTTTTCTACTGTCGCAAATTTTAATTGCGCCAGGGATTGCCTTTTCTATAGTAAATTTTTCAAAAAATAATTTTTTACTGTCGCAAATTTTAATTGCGCCAGGGATTGCCTTTTCTATAGTAAATTTTTCAAAAAATAATTTTTTACTGTCGCAAATTTTAATTGCGCCAGGGATTGCCTTTTCTACAGTAAATTTTTCAAAAAATAATTTTCTACTGTCGGAAATTTTAATTGCGCCAGGGATTGCCTTTTCTATAGTAAATTTGTCAAAAAATAATTTTCTACTGTCGCAAATTTTAAATACGCCAGGGATTGCCTTTTCTATAGTAAATTATTCAAAAAATAATTGTTTACTGTCGCAAATTTTAAATCAGCCAGGGATTGCCTTTTCTACAGTAAATTTTTCAAAAATTAATTTTTTACTGTCGCAAATTTTAATTGCGCCAACGATTGCCTTTTCTACAGTAAATTTTACAAAAAATAATTTTATACTGCCGCAAATTTTAATTGCGCCAGGGATTGCCTTTTCTATAGTATGTTATTCACAAATTAATTTTTTACTGTCGCAAATTTTAATTGCGGGCGGGATTGAATTTTCTATAGTAAATTATTCAAAAACTAATTTTTTACTGTCGCAAATTTTAAATCAGCCAGGGATTGCCTTTTCTACAGTAAATTTTTCAAAAATTAATTTTTTACTGTCGCAAATTTTAATTGCGCCAGCGATTGCCTTTTCTACAGTAAATTTTACAAAAAATAATTTTATACTGTCGCAAATTTTAATTGCGCCAGGGATTGCCTTTTCTATAGTATGTTATTCACAAATTAATTTTTTACTGTCGCAAATTTTAATTGCGGGCGGGATTGAATTTTCTATAGTAAATTATTCAAAAACTAATTTTTTACTGTCGCAAATTTTAATTGCGCCAGGGATTGCCTTTTCTACAGTAAATTTTTCAAAAATTAATTTTTTACTGTCGCAAATTTTAATTGCGCCAGGGATTGCCTTTTCTACAGTAAATTTTACAAAAAATAATTTTATACTGTCGCAAATTTTAATTGCGACAGGGATTGCCTTTTCTATAGTATGTTATTCACAAATTAATTTTTTACTGTCGCAAATTTTAATTGCGGGCGGGATTGAATTTTCTATAGTAAATTATTCAAAACATAATTTTTTACTCTCGCAAATTTTAAATATGCCAGGTATTGCCTTTTCTATAGTAAATTTTTCAAAAATTAATTTTTTACTGTCGCAAATTTTAAATCCACCAGGGACTGCCTTTTCTATAGTAAATTTTTCAAAAATTAATTTTTTTCTGTCGCAAATTTTAATTGCGCCAGGGATTGCCTTTTCTACAGTAAATTTTACAAAAAAATAATTTTATACTGTCGCAAATTTTAATTGCGCCAGGGATTGCCTTTTCTATAGTAAATTTTTCACAAATTAATTTTTTACTGTCGCAAATTTTAATTACGCCAGGGATTGCCTTTTCTATAGTAAATTTTTCAAAAATTAATTTTTTACTGTCGCAAATTTTAAATCCGCCAGGGATTGCCTTTTCTACAGTAAATTTTTCAAAAATTAATTTTTTACTGTCGCAAATTTTAATTGCGCCAGGGATTGCCTTTTCTACAGTAAATTTTACAAAAAATAATTTTATACTGTCGCAAATTTTAATTGCGCCAGGGATTGCCTTTCTATGGTATATTATTCACAAATTAATTTTTTACTGTCGCAAATTTTAATTACGCCAGGGATTGCCTTTTCTATAGTAAATTTTTCAAAATTTAATTTTATACTCTCGCAAATTTTAATTGCACCAGGAATTGCCTTTTCAATAGTAAATTTTGCAAAAAATAATTTTCTACTGTCGCAATATTTAATTGCGCCAGGGATTACCTTTTCTATAGTAAATTTTTCAAAAAATAATTTTTTACTGTCGCAAATTTTAATTACGCCAGGGATTGCCTTTTCTATAGTAAATTTTTCAAAATTTAATTTTATACTGTCGCAAATTTTAAATAAGCCAGGGATTACCTTTTCTTTAGTAAATTTTTCAAAAAATAATTTTTTACTGTCGCAAATTGTAATTGCGCCAGGGATATATCTTTTCTATAGTAAATTTTTCAAAAAATAATTTTTTACTGTCGCAAATTTTAATTGCGCCAGGGATTGCCTTTTCTATAGTAAATTTTTCAAAAAATAATTTAATATCGTCGCAAATTTTAATTGCGCCAGGGATTGCCTTTTCTTTAGTAAATTTTGCAAAAAATTATTTTCTACTGTCGCAAATTTTAATTGCGCCAGGGATTGCCTTTTCTACACTAAATTTTTCAAAAAATAATTTTTTACTGTCGCAAATTTTAATTTCGCCAGGGATTGACTTTTCTACAGTAAATTTTACAAAAAATAATTTTATACTGTCGCAAATTTTAATTGCGCCAGGGATTGCCTTTTATATAGTGAATTTTTCAACAAATAATTTTTTACTGTCGCAAATTTTAAATACGCCCGGGATTGCATTTTCTATAGTAAATTTTCCAAAAAATAATTTTTTACTGTCGCAAATTTTAACTGCGCCAGGGATTGCCTTTTTTTTGTAAATTATTCACAAATTAATTTTTTACTGTCGCTAATTTTAAATATGCCAGGGATTGCCTTTTCTATAGTAAATTTTTCACAAATTAATTTTTTACTGTCGCAAATTTTAAATACGCCAGGGATTGCCTTTTCTATAGTAAATTTTTAAATTGATTTTTTTGCTGTCGCAAATTTTAAATACGCCAGGGATTGCCTTTTCTATAGTAAATTTTGCAAAAAAATATTTTTTTACTGTCGCAAATTTTAATTACGCCAGGGATTGCCTTTTCTATAGTAAAATTTTCAAAAAATAATTTTCTACTCTCGCAAATTTTAATTGCGCCAGGGATTGCCTTTGGTACAGTAAATTTTTCAAAAAATAATTTTCTACTGTCGCAAATTTTAATTGCGCCAGGGATTGCGTTTTCTATAGTAAATTTTGCAAAAAATAATTTTTTACTGTCGCAAGTTTTAATTGCGCCAGGGATTGCCTTTTCTATAGTATGTTATTCACAAATTAATTTTTTACTGTCGCAAATTTTAATTGCGGGCGGGATTGAATTTTCTATAGTAAATTATTCAAAAACTAATTTTTTTACTGTCGCAAATTTTAAATCAGCCAGGGATTGCCTTTTCTACAGTAAATTTTACAAAAAATAATTTTATACTGCCGCAAATTTTAATTGCGCCAGGGATTGCCTTTTCTATAGTATGTTATTCACAAATTAATTTTTTACTGTCGCAAATTTTAATTGCGGGCGGGATTGAATTTTCTATAGTAAATTATTCAAAAACTAATTTTTTACTGTCGCAAATTTTAAATCAGCCAGGGATTGCCTTTTCTACAGTAAATTTTTCAAAAATTAATTTTTTACTGTCGCAAATTTTAATTGCGCCAGCGATTGCCTTTTCTACAGTAAATTTTACAAAAAATAATTTTATACTGTCGCAAATTTTAATTGCGCCAGGGATTGCCTTTTCTATAGTATGTTATTCACAAATTAATTTTTACTGTCGCAAATTTTAATTGCGGGCGGGATTGAATTTTCTATAGTAAATTATTCAAAAACTAATTTTTTACTGTCGCAAATTTTAATTGCGCCAGGGATTGCCTTTTCTACAGTAAATTTTTCAAAAATTAATTTTTTACTGTCGCAAATTTTAATTGCGCCAGGGATTGCCTTTTCTACAGTAAATTTTACAAAAATAATTTTATACTGTCGCAAATTTTAATTGCGACAGGGATTGCCTTTTCTATAGTAAATTATTCAAAAATTAATTTTTTTACTGTCGTAAATTTTAATTGCGGCAGGGATTGAATTTTCTATAGTAAATTATTCAAAAACTAATTTTTTACTGTCGCAAATTTTAATTGCGCCAGGGATTGTCTTTTCTGTAGAAAATTATTCAAAAAAAATAATTTTTTATTGTCGAAAATTTTAATTGCGCCAGGGATTGCCTTTTCTATAGTAAATTATTCAAAACATAATTTTTTACTCTCGCAAATTTTAAATATGCCAGGTATTGCCTTTTCTATAGTAAATTTTTCAAAAATTAATTTTTTACTGTCGCAAATTTTAAATCCACCAGGGACTGCCTTTTCTATAGTAAATTTTTCAAAAATTAATTTTTTTCTGTCGCAAATTTTAATTGCGCCAGGGATTGCCTTTTCTACAGTAAATTTTACAAAAAAATAATTTTATACTGTCGCAAATTTTAATTGCGCCAGGGATTGCCTTTTCTATAGTAAATTTTTCACAAATTAATTTTTTACTGTCGCAAATTTTAATTACGCCAGGGATTGCCTTTTCTATAGTAAATTTTTCAAAAATTAATTTTTTACTGTCGCAAATTTTAAATCCGCCAGGGATTGCCTTTTCTACAGTAAATTTTTCAAAAATTAATTTTTTACTGTCGCAAATTTTAATTGCGCCAGGGATTGCCTTTTCTACAGTAAATTTTACAAAAAATAATTTTATACTGTCGCAAATTTTAATTGCGCCAGGGATTGCCTTTTCTATGGTATATTATTCACAAATTAATTTTTTACTGTCGCAAATTTTGATTACGCCAGGGATTGCCTTTTCTATAGTAAATTTTTCAAAATTTAATTTTATACTCTCGCAAATTTTAATTGCACCAGGAATTGCCTTTTCAATAGTAAATTTTGCAAAAAATAATTTTCTACTGTCGCAATATTTAATTGCGCCAGGGATTACCTTTTCTATAGTAAATTTTTCAAAAAATAATTTTTTACTGTCGCAAATTTTAATTACGCCAGGGATTGCCTTTTCTATAGTAAATTTTCAAAATTTAATTTTATACTGTCGCAAATTTTAAATAAGCCAGGGATTACCTTTTCTTTAGTAAATTTTTCAAAAAATAATTTTTTACTGTCGCAAATTGTAATTGCGCCAGGGATATATCTTTTCTATAGTAAATTTTTCAAAAAATAATTTTTTACTGTCGCAAATTTTAATTGCGCCAGGGATTGCCTTTTCTATAGTAAATTTTTCAAAAAATAATTTAATATCGTCGCAAATTTTAATTGCGCCAGGGATTGCCTTTTCTTTAGTAAATTTTGCAAAAAATTATTTTCTACTGTCGCAAATTTTAATTGCGCCAGGGATTGCCTTTTCTACACTAAATTTTTCAAAAAATAATTTTTTACTGTCGCAAATTTTAATTTCGCCAGGATTGACTTTTCTACAGTAAATTTTACAAAAAATAATTTTATACTGTCGCAAATTTTAATTGCGCCAGGGATTGCCTTTTATATAGTGAATTTTTCAACAAATAATTTTTTACTGTCGCAAATTTTAAATACGCCCGGGATTGCATTTTCTATAGTAAATTTTCCAAAAAATAATTTTTTACTGTCGCAAATTTTAACTGCGCCAGGGATTGCCTTTTTTTTGTAAATTATTCACAAATTAATTTTTTACTGTCGCTAATTTTAAATATGCCAGGGATTGCCTTTTCTATAGTAAATTTTTCACAAATTAATTTTTACTGTCGCAAATTTTAAATACGCCAGGGATTGCCTTTTCTATAGTAAATTTTTTAAAATTGATTTTTTTGCTGTCGCAAATTTTAAATACGCCAGGGATTGCCTTTTCTATAGTAAATTTTGCAAAAAATATTTTTTTACTGTCGCAAATTTTAATTACGCCAGGGATTGCCTTTTCTATAGTAAAATTTTCAAAAAATAATTTTCTACTCTCGCAAATTTTAATTGCGCCAGGGATTGCCTTTGGTACAGTAAATTTTTCAAAAAATAATTTTCTACTGTCGCAAATTTTAATTGCGCCAGGGATTGCGTTTTCTATAGTAAATTTTGCAAAAAATAATTTTTTACTGTCGCAAGTTTTAATTACGCCATGGATTGCCTTTTCTATAGTAAATTTTTCAAAAAACTAATTTTTTACTGTCGCAAATTTGAAATACGCCAGGGATTGCTTTTTCTAAAGTAAATTTTACAAAAAATAATTTTTTACTGTCGCAAATTTTAATTGCGCCAGGGATTGCCTTTTCTACAGTAAATTTTTCAAAAAATAATTTTTTACTGTCGCAAATTTTAATTGCGCCAGGGATTGCCTTTTCTACAGTAAATTTTACAAAAAATAATTTTATACTGTCGCAAATTTTAATTGCGCCAGGGATTGCCTTTTCTATAGTAAATTTTCAAAAAAATAATTTTTTACTGTCGCAAATTGTAACTGCGCCAGGGATTACCTTTTCTATAGTAAATTTTTCAAAAAATAATTTTTTACTGTCGCAAATTTTAACTGCGGCAGGGATTGCCTTTTCTATAGTAAATTTTTCAAAAAATGAATTTTTTACTGTCGCAAATTTTAAATGCGCCAAGTATTGCCTTTTATATAGTAAATTTTGCAAAAAAATAATTTTTTACTGTCGCAAATTTTAAATACGCCAGGGATTGCTTTCTATAGTAAATTTTTCAAAATTTAATTTTATACTGTCGCAAATTTTAATTGCGCCAGGGATTGCCTTTTCTATAGTAAATTATTCAAAAAATATTTTTTTACTGTCGCAAATTTTAATTACGCCAGGGATTGCTTTTTGTATAGTAAATTTTTCACAAATTAATTTTTTACTGTCGCAAATTTTAATTGCGCCAGGGATTGCCTTTTCTATAGTAAATTTTTCAAAAAATAATTTTTTACTGTCGCAAATTTTAATTACGCCAGAGATTGCCTTTTCTATAGTAAATTTTTCAAATAATAATTTTTTACTGTCGCAAATTTTAATTACGCCTGGGATTGCCTTTTCTATTGTAAATTTTTCAAAAAATTAATTTTTTACTGTCGCAAATTTTAAATGCGCCAAGTATTGCCTTTTATATAGTAAATTTTGCAAAAAATAATTTTTTACTGTCGCAAATTTTAAATACGCCAGGGATTGCCGTTCTATAGTAAATTTTTCAAAATTTAATTTTATACTGTCGCAAATTTTAATTGCGCCAGGGATTGCCTTTTCTATAGTAAATTATTCAAAAAATATTTTTTTACTGTCGCAAATTTTAATTACGCCAGGGATTGCTTTTCTATAGTAAATTTTTCACAAATTAATTTTTTACTGTCGCAAATTTTAATTGCGCCAGGGATTGCCTTTTCTATAGTAAATTTTTCAAAAAATAATTTTTTACTGTCGCAAATTTTAAATACGCCAGGGATTGCCTTTTCTATAGTAAATTTTTCAAAAATTAATTTTTTACTGCCTTTTCTAAAGTAAATTATTCAAAAAATAATTTTTTATTGTCGCAAATTTTAATTGCGCCAGGGATTGCCTTTTCTACAGTAAATTATTCACAAATTAATTTTTTACTGTCGCAAATTTTAAATATGCCAGGGATTACCTTATCTATAGTAAATTATTCAAAAAATAATTTTTTACTGTCGCAAATTTTAAGTAAGCCAGGGATTGCCTTTTCTACAGTAAATTTTTCAAAAAATAATTTTCTACTGTCGCAAATTTTAATTGCGCCAGGGATTGTCTTTTCTATAGTAAATTTTTCACAAATTAATTTTTTACTGTCGCAAATTTTAAATACGCCAGGGATTGCCTTTTCTATAGTAAATTTTGCAAAAAATAATTTTTTACTGTCTCAAGTTTTAATTACGCCAGGATTGCCTTTTCTACAGTAAATTTTTCAAAACATAATTTTTTACTGTCGCAAATTTTAATTGCGCCAGGGATTTCCTTTTCTACAGTAAATTTTACAAAAAATAATTTATACTGTCGCAAATTTTAATTGCGCCAAGGATTGCCTTTTCTATAGTAAATTTTGCAAAAAAATAATTTTTTACTGTCGAAAATTTTAAATACGCCAGGGATTGCCTTTTCTATAGTAAATTTTTCAAAAATTAATTTTTTACTGCCATTTCTAAAGTAAATTATTCAAAAAATAATTTTTTATTGTCGCAAATTTTAATTGCGCCAGGGATTGCCTTTTCTACAGTAAATTATTCACAAATTATTTTTTTACTGTCGCAAATTTTAAATATGCCAGGGGTTACCTTATCTATAGTAAATTATTCAAAAAATAATTTTTTTACTGTCGCAAATTTTAATTGCGGCAGGGATTGCCTTTTCGGCAGTAAATTTTTCAAAAATAATATTTTACTGTCGCAAATTTTAATTGCGCCAGGGATTGCCTTTTCTATAGTAAATTTTGCAAAAATAATTTTCTGCTGTCGCAAATTTTAATTACTCCAGGGATTGCCATTTCTATAGTAAATTTTTCAAAAAATAATTTTTTACTGTCGCAAATTTTAATTGCGCCCGGGGTTGCCTTTTCTATAGTAAATTTTGCAAAAAATACTTTTCTACTGTCGCAAATTTTAATTGCGCCAGGGATTGCCTTTTCTATAGTAAATTTGTCAAAAAATAATTTTCTACTGTCGCAATTTTAAATACGCCAGGGATTGCCTTTTCTATAGTAAATTTTGCAAAAAATAATTTTTTACTGTCTCAAGTTTTAATTACGCCAGGGATTGCCTTTTCTACAGTAAATTTTTCAAAACATAATTTTTTACTGTCGCAAATTTTAATTGCGCCAGGGATTTCCTTTTCTACAGTAAATTTTACAAAAAATAATTTTATACTGTCGCAAATTTTAATTGCGCCAAGGATTGCCTTTTCTATAGTAAATTTTGCAAAAAAAATAATTTTTTACTGTCGAAAATTTTAAATACGACAGGGATTGCCTTTTCTATAGTAAATTTTTCAAAAATTAATTTTTTACTGCCATTTCTAAAGTAAATTATTCAAAAAATAATTTTTTATTGTCGCAAATTTTAATTGCGCCAGGGATTGTCTTTTCTATAGTAAATTTTTCACAAATTAATTTTTTACTGTCGCAAATTTTAAATACGCCAGGGATTGCCTTTTCTATAGTAAATTTTGCAAAAAATAATTTTTTACTGTCTCAAGTTTTAATTACGCCAGGGATTGCCTTTTCTACAGTAAATTTTTTCAAAACATAATTTTTTACTGTCGCAAATTTTAATTGCGCCAGGGATTTCCTTTTCTACAGTAAATTTTACAAAAAATAATTTTATACTGTCGCAAATTTTAATTGCGCCAAGGATTGCCTTTTCTATAGTAAATTTTGCAAAAAATAATTTTTTACTGTCGAAAATTTTAAATACGCCAGGGATTGCCTTTTCTATAGTAAATTTTTCAAAAATTAATTTTTTACTGCCATTTCTAAAGTAAATTATTCAAAAAATAATTTTTTATTGTCGCAAATTTTAATTGCGCCAGGGATTGCCTTTTCTACAGTAAATTATTCACAAATTAATTTTTTACTGTCGCAAATTTTAAATACGCCAGGGATTGCTTTCTATAGTAAATTTTTCAAAATTTAATTTTATACTGTCGCAAATTTTAATTGCGCCAGGGATTGCCTTTTCTATAGTAAATTATTCAAAAAATATTTTTTTACTGTCGCAAATTTTAATTACGCCAGGGATTGCTTTTTGTATAGTAAATTTTTCACAAATTAATTTTTTACTGTCGCAAATTTTAATTGCGCCAGGGATTGCCTTTTCTATAGTAAATTTTTCAAAAAATAATTTTTTACTGTCGCAAATTTTAATTACGCCAGAGATTGCCTTTTCTATAGTAAATTTTTCAAATAATAATTTTTTACTGTCGCAAATTTTAATTACGCCTGGGATTGCCTTTTCTATTGTAAATTTTTCAAAAAATTAATTTTTTACTGTCGCAAATTTTAAATGCGCCAAGTATTGCCTTTTATATAGTAAATTTTGCAAAAAATAATTTTTTACTGTCGCAAATTTTAAATACGCCAGGGATTGCCTTTCTATAGTAAATTTTTCAAAATTTAATTTTATACTGTCGCAAATTTTAATTGCGCCAGGGATTGCCTTTTCTATAGTAAATTATTCAAAAAATATTTTTTTACTGTCGCAAATTTTAATTACGCCAGGGATTGCTTTTCTATAGTAAATTTTTCACAAATTAATTTTTTACTGTCGCAAATTTTAATTGCGCCAGGGATTGCCTTTTCTATAGTAAATTTTTCAAAAAATAATTTTTTACTGTCGCAAATTTTAAATACGCCAGGGATTGCCTTTTCTATAGTAAATTTTTCAAAAATTAATTTTTTACTGCCTTTTCTAAAGTAAATTATTCAAAAAATAATTTTTTATTGTCGCAAATTTTAATTGCGCCAGGGATTGCCTTTTCTACAGTAAATTATTCACAAATTAATTTTTTACTGTCGCAAATTTTAAATATGCCAGGGATTACCTTATCTATAGTAAATTATTCAAAAAATAATTTTTTACTGTCGCAAATTTTAAGTAAGCCAGGGATTGCCTTTTCTACAGTAAATTTTTCAAAAATAATTTTCTACTGTCGCAAATTTTAATTGCGCCAGGGATTGTCTTTTCTATAGTAAATTTTTCACAAATTAATTTTTTACTGTCGCAAATTTTAAATACGCCAGGGATTGCCTTTTCTATAGTAAATTTTGCAAAAAATAATTTTTTACTGTCTCAAGTTTTAATTACGCCAGGGATTGCCTTTTCTACAGTAAATTTTTCAAAACATAATTTTTTACTGTCGCAAATTTTAATTGCGCCAGGGATTTCCTTTTCTACAGTAAATTTTACAAAAAATAATTTTATACTGTCGCAAATTTTAATTGCGCCAAGGATTGCCTTTTCTATAGTAAATTTTGCAAAAAAATAATTTTTTACTGTCGAAAATTTTAAATACGCCAGGGATTGCCTTTTCTATAGTAAATTTTTCAAAAATTAATTTTTTACTGCCATTTCTAAAGTAAATTATTCAAAAAATAATTTTTTATTGTCGCAAATTTTAATTGCGCCAGGGATTGCCTTTTCTACAGTAAATTATTCACAAATTAATTTTTTGCTGTCGCAAATTTTAAATATGCCAGGGATTACCTTATCTATAGTAAATTATTCAAAAAATAATTTTTTACTGTCGCAAATTTTAATTGCGGCAGGGATTGCCTTTTCGGCAGTAAATTTTTCAAAAAATAATATTTTACTGTCGCAAATTTTAATTGCGCCAGGGATTGCCTTTTCTATAGTAAATTTTGCAAAAAATAATTTTCTACTGTCGCAAATTTTAATTACTCCAGGGATTGCCATGTCTATAGTAAATTTTTCAAAAAATAATTTTTTACTGTCGCAAATTTTAATTGCGCCCGGGGTTGCCTTTTATATAGTAAATTTTGCAAAAAATACTTTTCTACTGTCGCAAATTTTAATTGCGCCAGGGATTGCCTTTTCTATAGTAAATTTGTCAAAAAATAATTTTCTACTGTCGCAAATTTTAAATACGCCAGGGATTGCCTTTTCTATAGTAAATTATTCAAAAAGTAATTGTTTACTGTCGCAAATTTTAAATCAGCCAGGGATTGCCTTTTCTACAGTAAATTTTTCAAAAATTAATTTTTTACTGTCGCAAATTTTAATTGCGCCAGCTATTGCCTTTTCTACAGTAAATTTTACAAAAAATAATTTTATACTGTCGCAAATTTTAATTGCGCCAGGGATTGCCTTTTCTATAGTATGTTATTCACAAATTAATTTTTTACTGTCGCAAATTTTAATTGCGGGCGGGATTGAATTTTCTATAGTAAATTATTCAAAAACTAATTTTTTACTGTCGCAAATTTTAAATCAGCCAGGGATTGCCTTTTCTACAGTAAATTTTTCAAAAATTAATTTTTTACTGTCGCAAATTTTAATTGCGCCAGCGATTGCCTTTTCTACAGTAAATTTTACAAAAAATAATTTTATACTGTCGCAAATTTTAATTGCGCCAGGGATTGCCTTTTCTATAGTATGTTATTCACAAATTAATTTTTTACTGTCGCAAATTTTAATTGCGGGCGGGATTGAATTTTCTATAGTAAATTATTCAAAAACTAATTTTTTACTGTCGCAAATTTTAATTGCGCCAGGGATTGCCTTTTCTACAGTAAATTTTTCAAAAATTAATTTTTTACTGTCGCAAATTTTATTTGCGCCAGGGATTGCCTTTTCTACAGTAAATTTTACAAAAAATAATTTTATACTGTCGCAAATTTTAATTGCGACAGGGATTGCCTTTTCTATAGTAAATTATTCAAAAATTAATTTTTTACTGTCGCAAATTTTAATTGCGGCAGGGATTGAATTTTCTATAGTAAATTATTCAAAAACTAATTTTTTACTGTCGCAAATTTTAATTGCGCCAGGGATTGTCTTTTCTGTAGAAAATTATTCAAAAAAATAATTTTTTATTGTCGAAAATTTTAATTGCGCCAGGGATTGCCTTTTCTATAGTAAATTATTCAAAACATAATTTTTTACTCTCGCAAATTTTAAATATGCCAGGTATTGCCTTTTCTATAGTAAATTTTTCAAAAATTAATTTTTTACTGTCGCAAATTTTAAATCCGCCAGGGACTGCCTTTTCTATAGTAAATTTTTCAAAAATTAATTTTTTTCTGTCGCAAATTTTAATTGCGCCAGGGATTGCCTTTTCTACAGTAAATTTTACAAAAAAATAATTTTATACTGTCGCAAATTTTAATTGCGCCAGGGATTGCCTTTTCTATAGTAAATTTTTCACAAATTAATTTTTTACTGTCGCAAATTTTAATTACGCCAGGGATTGCCTTTTCTATAGTAAATTTTTCAAAAATTAATTTTTTACTGTCGCAAATTTTAAATCCGCCAGGGATTGCCTTTTCTACAGTAAATTTTTCAAAAATTAATTTTTTACTGTCGCAAATTTTAATTGCGCCAGGGATTGCCTTTTCTACAGTAAATTTTACAAAAAATAATTTTATACTGTCGCAAATTTTAATTGCGCCAGGGATTGCCTTTTCTATGGTATATTATTCACAAATTAATTTTTTACTGTCGCAAATTTTAATTGCGGCCGGGATTGCCTTTTCTGTAGAAAATTATTCAAAAAAATAATTTTTTATTGTCGAAAATTTTAATTGCGCCAGGGATTGCCTTTTCTATAGTAAATTATTCAAAAAATAATTTTTTACTGTCGCAAATTTTAAATATTCCAGGTATTGCCTTTTCTATAGTAAATTATTCAAAAAATAATTTTTTACTGTCGCAAATTTTAATTATGTCAGGGATTGCCTTTTCTATAGTAAATTTTTCAAAAAATAATTTTCTACTGTCGCAAATTTTAATTGCGCCAGGGATTGCCTTTTCTGCAGTAAATTTTACAAAAAATAATTTTATACTGTCGCAATTTTTAATTACGCCAGGGATTGCTTTTCTATTGTAAATTTTTCAAAAACTAATTTTTTACTGTCGCAAATTTTAACTGCGCCAGGGATTGCCTTTTCTACAGTAAATTTTTCAAAAATTAATTTTATACTGCCGCAAATTTTAATTGCGCCAGGGATTGCCTTTTCTATAGTAAATTGTTCAACAATTAATTTTTTACTGTCGCAAATTTTAAATACGCCAGGGATTGCTTTTTCTATAGTAAATTTTTCACAAATTAATTTTTTACTGTCGAAAATTTTAAATACGCCAGGGATTGCCTTTTCTACAGTAAATTTTTCAAAAAATAATTTTTTACTGTCGCAAATTTTAATTACGCCAGGGATTGCCTTTTCTATAGTAAATTTTTCAAAATTTAATTTTATACTCTCGCAAATTTTAATTGCACCAGGGATTGCCTTTTCAATAGTAAATTTTGCAAAAAATAATTTTCTACTGTCGCAATATTTAATTGCGCCAGGGATTACCTTTTCTATAGTAAATTTTTCAAAAAATAATTTTTTACTGTCGCAAATTTTAATTACGCCAGGGATTGCCTTTTCTATAGTAAATTTTTCAAAATTTATTTTTATACTGTCGCAAATTTTAAATAAGCCAGGGATTACCTTTTCTTTAGTAAATTTTTCAAAAAATAATTTTTTACTGTCGCAAATTGTAATTGCGCCAGGGATATATCTTTTCTATAGTAAATTTTTCAAAAAATAATTGTTTACTGTCGCAAATTTTAATTGCGCCAGGGATTGCCTTTTCTATAGTAAATTTTTCAAAAAATAATTTTATACTGTCGCAAATTTTAATTGCGCCAGGGATTGCCTTTTATATAGTAAATTTTTCAACAAATAATTTTTTACTGTCGCAAATTTTAATTTCGCCAGGGATTGACATTTCTACAGTAAATTTTACAAAAAATAATTTTATACTGTCGCAAATTTTAATTGCGCCAGGGATTGCCTTTTATATAGTAAATTTTTCAACAAATAATTTTTTACTGTCGCAAATTTTAAATACGCCAGGGATTGCATTTTCTATAGTAAATTTTCCAAAAAATAATTTTTTACTGTCGCAAATTTTAATTGCGCCAGGGATTGCCTTTTTTTTGTAAATTATTCACAAATTAATTTTTTACTGTCGCTAATTTTAAATATGCCAGGGATTGCCTTTTCTATAGTAAATTTTTCACAAATTAATTTTTTACTGTCGCAAATTTTAAATACGCCAGGGATTGCCTTTTCTATAGTAAATTTTTAAAATTGATTTTTTACTGTCGCAAATTTTAAATACGCCAGGGATTGCCTTTTCTATAGTAAATTTTGCAAAAAAATATTTTTTTACTGTCGCAAATTTTAATTACGCCAGGGATTGCCTTTTCTATAGTAAAATTTTCAAAAAATAATTTTCTACTCTCGCAAATTTTAATTGCGCCAGGGATTGCCTTTGGTACAGTAAATTTTTCAAAAAATAATTTTCTACTGTCGCAAATTTTAATTGCGCCAGGGATTGCGTTTTCTATAGTAAATTTTGCAAAAAATAATTTTTTACTGTCGCAAGTTTTAATTACGCCATGGATTGCCTTTTCTATAGTAAATTTTTCAAAAAACTAATTTTTTACTGTCGCAAATTTGAAATACGCCAGGGATTGCTTTTTCTAAAGTAAATTTTACAAAAAATAATTTTTTACTGTCGCAAATTTTAATTGCGCCAGGGATTGCCTTTTCTACAGTAAATTTTTCAAAAAATAATTTTTTACTGTCGCAAATTTTAATTGCGCCAGGGATTGCCTTTTCTACAGTAAATTTTACAAAAAATAATTTTATACTGTCGCAAATTTTAATTGCGCCAGGGATTGCCTTTTCTATAGTAAATTTTCAAAAAAATAATTTTTTACTGTCGCAAATTGTAATTGCGCCAGGGATTACCTTTTCTATAGTAAATTTTTCAAAAAATAATTTTTTACTGTCGCAAATTTTAACTGCGCCAGGGATTGCCTTTTCTATAGCAAATTTTTCAAAAAATTAATTTTTTACTGTCGCAAATTTTAAATGCGCCAAGTATTGCCTTTTATATAGTAAATTTTGCAAAAAATAATTTTTTACTGTCGCAAATTTTAAATACGCCAGGCATTGCTTTCTATAGTAAATTTTTCAAAATTTAATTTTATACTGTCGCAAATTTTAATTGCGCCAGGGATTGCCTTTTCTATAGTAAATTATTCAAAAAATATTTTTTTACTGTCGCAAATTTTAATTACGCCAGGGATTGCTTTTTGTATAGTAAATTTTTCACAAATTAATTTTTTACTGTCGCAAATTTTAATTGCGCCAGGGATTGCCTTTTCTATAGTAAATTTTTCAAAAAATAATTTTTTACTGTCGCAAATTTTAATTACGCCAGAGATTGCCTTTTCTATAGTAAATTTTTCAAATAATAATTTTTTACTGTCGCAAATTTTAATTACGCCTGGGATTGCCTTTTCTATTGTAAATTTTTCAAAAAATTAATTTTTTACTGTCGCAAATTTTAAATGCGCCAAGTATTGCCTTTTATATAGTAAATTTTGCAAAAAATAATTTTTTACTGTCGCAAATTTTAAATACGCCAGGGATTGCCTTTCTATAGTAAATTTTTCAAAATTTAATTTTATACTGTCGCAAATTTTAATTGCGCCAGGGATTGCCTTTTCTATAGTAAATTATTCAAAAAATATTTTTTTACTGTCGCAAATTTTAATTACGCCAGGGATTGCTTTTCTATAGTAAATTTTTCACAAATTAATTTTTTACTGTCGCAAATTTTAATTGCGCCAGGGATTGCCTTTTCTATAGTAAATTTTTCAAAAAATAATTTTTTACTGTCGCAAATTTTAATTACGCCAGAGATTGCCTTTTCTATAGTAAATTTTTCAAAAAATAATTTTTTACTGTCGCAAATTTTAATTACGCCAGGGATTGCCTTTTCTATAGTAAATTTTTCAAAAAATTAATTTTTTACTCTCGCAAATTTTAAATGCGCCAAGTATTGCCTTTTATATAGTAAATTTTGCAAAAAATAATTTTTTACTGTCGCAAATTTTAAATACGCCAGGGATTGCCTTTCTATAGTAAATTTTTCAAAATTTAATTTTATACTGTCGCAAATTTTAATTGCGCCAGGGATTGCCTTTTCTATAGTAAATTATTCAAAAAATATTTTTTTACTGTCGCAAATTTTAATTACGCCAGGGATTGCTTTTTCTATAGTAAATTTTTCACAAATTAATTTTTTACTGTCGCAAATTTTAATTGCGCCAGGGATTGCCTTTTCTATAGTAAATTTTTCAAAAAATAATTTTTTACTGTCGCAAATTTTAATTACGCCAGAGATTGCCTTTTCTATAGTAAATTTTTCAAAAATTAATTTTTTACTGTCGCAAATTTTAAATACGCCAGGGATTGCCTTTTCTATAGTAAATTTTGCAAAAAAATAATTTTTTACTGTTGCAAATTTAAATATGCCAGGGATTGCCTTTTCTATAGTAAATTTTTCACAAATTAATTTTTTACTGTCGCAAATTTTAATTGCGCCAGGGATTGCCTTTTCTATAGTAAATTTTTCAAAAAATAATTTTTTACTGTCGCAAATTTTAATTACGCCAGGGATTGCCTTTTCTATAGTAAATTTTTTACAAATTAATTTTTTACTTTCGCATATTTTAATTGCGCCAGGGATTGCCTTTTCTATAGTAAATTTTTCAAAAAATAATTTTTTACTGTCGCAAATTTTAATTACGCCTTAGATTGCCTTTTATGTAGTAAATTTTTCAAAAATTAATTTTTTACTGTCGCAAATTTTAAATACGCCTGGGATTTCCTTTCTATAGTAAATTTTACAAAAAAATAATTTTTTACTGTCGCAAATTTTAAATACGCCAGGGATTGCCTTTTCTATAGTAAATTTTTCAAAAAATAATTTTTTACTGTCGCAAATTTTAATTACGCCAGGGATTGCCTTTTCTATAGTAAATTTTTCAAAATTTAATTTTTTACTGTCGCAAATTTTAATTACGCCAGGGATTGCCTTTTCTATAGTAAATTTTTCAAAAATTAATTTTTTACTGTCGCAAATTATAAACACGCCAGGGATTGCCTTTTCAATAGTAACTTTTTCACAAATTAATTTTTTACTGTCGCAAATTTTAATTACGCCAGGGATTGCCTTTTCTATAGTAAATTTTTCAAAATTTAATTTTTTACTGTCGCAAATTTTAACTACGCCAGGGATTGCCTTTTCTATAGCAAATTTTTCAAAAATTAATTTTTTACTGTCGCAAATTCTAAGTACGCCAGGAATTGCCTTTTCTATAGCAAATTTTTCACAAATTAATTTTTTACTGTCGCAAATTTTAATTACGCCAGGGATTGCCTTTTCTATAGTAAATTATTCACAAATTAATTTATTACTGTCGCAAATTTTAATTACGCCAGGGATTGCCTTTTCTATAGTAAATTTTTCAAAATTTAATTTTGTACTGTCGCAAATTTTAATTGCGCCAGGGATTGCCTTTTCTATAGTAAATTTTGCAGAAAATAATTTTCTACTGTCGCAAATTTTAATTACGCCAGGGATTGCTTTTTTCATAGTAAATTTTTCAAAAAATAATTTTTTACTGTCGCAAATTTTAATTGCGCCAGGGATTGCCTTTTCTACAGTAAATTTTTCAAAAAATAATTTTCTACTGTCGCAAATTTTAATTGCGCCAGGGATTGCCTTCTCTACAGTAAATTTTTCAAAAAAAAATTTTTTACTGTCGCAAATTTTAATTGCGCCAGGGATTGCCTTTACTACAGTAAATTTTTCAAAAAATTATTTTATACTGTCGCAAATTTTAATTGCGCCAGGGATTGCCTTTTCCACAGTAAATTTTTCAAAAAATAATTTTTTACTGTCCAAATTTTAATTGCGCCAGGGATTGCCTTTTCTATAGTAAATTATTCAAAAAATAATTTTCTACTGTCGCAAATTTTAATTGCGCCAGGGATTGCCTTTTCTACAGTAAATTTTTCAAAAAATAATTTTATACTGTCGCAAATTTTAAATACGCCAGGGATTGCCTCTTCTATAGTCAATTTTGCAAAAAATAATTTTTTACTGTCGCAAATTTTAATTGCGCCAGGGATTGCCTTTTCTACAGTAAATTTTTCAAAAAATAATTTTCTACTGTCGCAAATTTTAATTGCGCCAGGGATTGCCTTCTCTACAGTAAATTTTTCAAAAAAAAATTTTTTACTGTCGCAAATTTTAATTGCGCCAGGGATTGCCTTTACTACAGTAAATTTTACAAAAAATAATTTTATACTGTCGCAAATTTTAATTACGCCAGGGATTGCCTTTTCTATAATAAATTTTTCAAAAATTAATTTTTTACTGTCGCAAATTTTAATACCGCCAGGGATTGCCTTTTCTATAGTAAATTTTTCAAAAAATAATATTTTATTGTCGCAAATTTTTATTGCTCCAGGGATTGCCTTTTCTATAGTAAATTATTCACAAAATAATTTTTTACTGTCGCAAATTTTAATTGCGCCAGGGATTGCCTTTTCTACAGTAAATTTTTCAAAAAATAATTTTATACTGTCGCAAATTTTAAATACGCCAGGGATTGCCTCTTCTATAGTCAATTTTGCAAAAAACAATTTTTTACTGTCGCAAATTTTAATTACGCCAGGGATTGCCTTTTCTATAGTAAATTTTTCACAAATTAATTTTATACTGTCGCAAATTTTAATTGCGCCAGGGATTGCCTTTTCTATAGTAAGTTTTTCAAAAAATAATTTTTTACTGTCGCAAATTTTAATTACGCCAGGGATTGCCTTTTCTATAGTAAATTTTTCAAAAATTAATTTTTTAATGTCGCAAATTTTAAATACGCCAGGGATTGCCTTTTCTATAGTAAATTTTGCAAAAAAATAATTTTTTACTGTCGCAAATTTTAATTGCGCCAGGGATTGCCTTTTCTATAGTAAATTTTTCAAAAAATAATTTTTTACTTTCGCAAATTGTAATTGCGCCAGGGATTAACTTTTCTATAGGAAATTTTTCAGAAAATGATTTTTTACTGTCGCAAATTTTAATTGCGCCAGGGATTGCCTTTTCTACAGTAAATTTTTCACAAATTAATTTTTTACTGTCGCAAATTTTAATTGCGCCAGGGATTGCCTTTTCTATAGTAAGTTTTTCAAAAAATAATTTTTTACTGTCGCAAATTTTAACTACGCCAGGGATTGCCTTTTCTATAGCAAATTTTTCAAAAATTAATTTTTTACTGTCGCAAATTCTAAGTACGCCAGGAATTGCCTTTTCTATAGCAAATTTTAAACAAATTAATTTTTTACTGTCGCAAATTTTAATTACGCCAGGGATTGCCTTTTCTATAGTAAATTATTCACAAATTAATTTATTACTGTCGCAAATTTTAATTACGCCAGGGATTGCCTTTTCTATAGTAAATTTTTCAAAATTTAATTTTGTACTGTCGCAAATTTTAATTGCGCCAGGGATTGCCTTTTCTATAGTAAATTTTGCAAAAAATAATTTTCTACTGTCGCAAATTTTAATTACGCCAGGGATTGCTTTTTTCATAGTAAATTTTTCAAAAAATAATTTTTTACTGTCGCAAATTTTAATTGCGCCAGGGATTGCTTTTTCTACAGTAAATTTTTCAAAAAATAATTTTCTACTGTCGCAAATTTTAATTGCGCCAGGGATTGCCTTCTCTACAGTAAATTTTTCAAAAAAAAAATTTTTACTGTCGCAAATTTTAATGGCGCCAGGGATTGCCTTTACTACAGTAAATTTTTCAAAAAATTATTTTATACTGTCGCAAATTTTAATTGCGCCAGGGATTGCCTTTTCCACAGTAAATTTTTCAAAAAATAATTTTTTACTGTCCATATTTTCATTGCGCCAGGGATTGCCTTTTCTATAGTAAATTATTCAAAAAATAATTTTCTACTGTCGCAAATTTTAATTGCGCCAGTAATTGCCTTTTCTACAGTAAATTTTACAAAAAATAATTTTATACTGTCGCAAATTTTAATTACGCCAAGGATTGCCTTTTCTATAATAAATTTTTCAAAAATTAATTTTTTACTGTCGCAAATTTTAAATCCGCCAGGGATTGCCTTTTCTATAGTAAATTTTTCAAAAAATAATATTTTGTTGTCGCAAATTTTTATTGCTCCAGGGATTGCCTTTTCTATAGTAAATTATTCACAAAATAATTTTTTACTGTCGCAAATTTTAATTGCGCCAGGGATTGCCTTTTCTACAGTAAATTTTTCAAAAAATAATTTTATACTGTCGCAAATTTTAAATAAGCCAGGCATTGCCTCTTCTATAGTCAATTTTGCAAAAAACAATTTTTTACTGTCGCAAATTTTAATTACGCCAGGGATTGCCTTTTCTATAGTAAATTTTTCACAAATTAATTTTATACTGTCGCAAATTTTAATTGCGCCAGGGATTGCCTTTTCTCTAGTAAATTTTTCAAAAAATAATTTTTTACTTTCGCAAATTGTAATTGCGCCAGGGATTACCTTTTCTATAGTAAATTTTTCAAAAAATTATTTTTTACTGTCGCATATTTTAA
This sequence comes from Dioctria linearis, assembly GCA_963930735.1. NCBI lineage: Eukaryota > Metazoa > Arthropoda > Insecta > Diptera > Asilidae > Dioctria > Dioctria linearis. The sequence continues at coordinate 85,947 of CAWVNZ010002593.1, forward strand.
TTGCGCCAGGGATTGCCTTTTCTACAGTAAATATTGCAAAAAATAATTTTTTACTGTCGCAAATTTTAATTGTGCCAGGGATTGCCTTTTCTATAGTAAATTTTTCAAAAATTAATTTTTTAATGTCGCAAATTTTAAATACGCCAGGGATTGCCTTTTCTATAGTAAATTTTGCAAAAAAATAATTTTTTACTGTCGCAAATTTTAATTGCGCCAGGGATTGCCTTTTCTATAGTAAATTTTTCAAAAAATAATTTTTTACTTTCGCAAATTGTAATTGCGCCAGGGATTACCTTTTCTATAGTAAATTTTTCAGAAAATAATTTTTTACTGTCGCAAATTTTAATTGCGCCAAGGATTGCCTTTTCTACAGTAAATTTTTCACAAATTAATTTTTTACTGTCGCAAATTTTAATTGCGCCAGGGATTGACTTTTCTATAGTAAGTTTTTCAAAAAATAATTTTTTACTGTCGCAAATTTTAATTACGCCAGGGATTGCCTTTTCTATAGTAAATTTTTCTAAAATTAATTTTTTACTGTCGCAAATTTTAAATACGCCAAGGATTACCTTTTCTATAGTAAATTTTTCAAAAAATAATTTTTTACTGTCGCAAATTTTAATTGCGCCAGGGATTGCCTTTCTACAGTAAATTTTTCAAAAAATAATTTTTTACTGTCGCAAATTTTAATTGCGCCAGGGATTGCCTTTTCTACAGTAAATTATACAAAAAATAATTTTATACTGTCGCAAATTTTAATTACGCCAGGGATTGCCTTTTCTATAGTAAATTGTTCAAATATTAATTTTTTACTGTCGCAAATTTTAAATACGCCAGGGATTGCCTTTTCTACAGTAAATTTTTCACAAATTAATTTTTTATTGTCGCAAATTTTAATTGCGCCAGGGATTGCCTTTTCTATAGTAAATTTTTCAAAAAATAATTTTTTACTGTCGCAAATTTTAATTACGCCAGGGATTGCCTTTTCTATAGTAAATTTTTCAAAAATTAATTTTTTACTGTCGCAAATTTTAAATACGCCAGGGATTGCCTTTTCTATAGTAAATTTTGCAAAAAAATAATTTTTTACTGTCGCAAATTTTAAATATGCCAGGGATTGCCTTTTCTATAGTAAATTTTTCACAAATTAATTTTTTACTGTCGCAAATTTTAATTGCGCCAGGGATTGCCTTTTCTATAGTAAATTTTTCAAAAAATAATTTTTTACTGTCGCAAATTTTAATTACGCCAGGAATTGCCTTTTCTATAGTAAATTTTTCAAAAATTAATTTTTTAGTGTGGCAAATTTTAAATACGCCAGGAATTGCCTTTTCTATAGTAAATTTTTCAAAAATTAATTTTTAAGTGTGGCAAATTTTAAATACGCCAGGGATTGCCATTTCTATAGTAAATTTTGCAGAAAAATAATTTTTAACTGTCGCAAATTTTAATTATGCCAGGGATTTCCTTTTCTATAGTAAATTTTTCAAAATTTAATTTTGTACTGTCGCAAATTTTAATTGCGCCAGGGATTGCCTTTTCTATAGTAAATTTTGCAAAAAATAATTTTCTACTGTCGCAAATTTTAATTACGCCAGGGATTGCTTTTTCTATAGTAAATTTTTCAAAAAATAATTTTATACTGTCGCAAATTTTAATTGCGCCAGGGATTGCCTTTCCTATAGTAAATTTTTCAAAAAATAATTTTTTACTGTCGCAAATTTTAACTGCGCCAGGGATTGCCTTTTCTATAGTAAATTATTCAAAAAATAATTTTTTACTATCGCAAATTTTAATTGCTCCAGGGATTGCCTTTTCTATAGTAAATTTTTCAAAAATTAATTTTTTAGTGTGGCAAATTTTAATTACGCCAGGGATTGCCTTTTCTATAGTAAATTTTTCAAAAATTAATTTTTTACTGTCGCAAATTATAAACACGCCAGGGATTGCCTTTTCTATAGTAACTTTTTCACAAATTAATTTTTTACTGTCGTAAATTTTAATTACGCCAGGGATTGCCTTTTCTATAGTAAATTTTTCAAAAATTATTTTTTTACTGTCGCAAATTATAAACACGCCAGGGATTGCCTTTTCTATAGTAACTTTTTCACAAATTAATTTTTAACTGTCGCAAATTTTAATTAGGACAGGGATTGCCTTTTCTATAGTAAATTATTCACAAATTAATTTTTTACTGTCGCAAATTTTAAATACGCCTGGGATTGCCTTTTCTATAGTAAATTTTGCAAAAAAATAATTTTTTACTGTCGCAAATTTTAAATACGCCAGGGATTGCCTTTTCTATAGTAAATTTTTCAAAAAATAATTTTTTACTGTCGCAAATTTTAATTACGCCAGGGATTGCCTTTTCTATAGTAAATTTTTCAAAATTTAATTTTTTACTGTCGCAAATTTTAATTACGCCAGGGATTGCCTTTTCTATAGTAAATTTTTCAAAAATTAATTTTTTACTGTCGCAAATTATAAACACGCCAGGGATTGCCTTTTCTATAGTAACTTTTTCACAAATTAATTTTTTACTGTCGCAAATTTTAATTACGCCAGGGATTGCCTTTTCTATAGTAAATTATTCACAAATTAATTTTTTACTGTCGCAAATTTTAATTATGCCAGGGATTGCCTTTTCTATAGTAAATTTTTCAAAATTTAATTTTGTACTGTCGCAAATTTTAATTACGCCAGGGATTGCCTTTTCTATAGTAAATTTTTCAAAATTTAATTTTTTACTGTCGCAAATTTTAACTACGCCAGGGATTGCCTTTTCTATAGTAATTTTTTCAAAAATTAATTTTTAACTGTCGCAAATTTTAAGTACGCCAGGAATTGCCTTTTCTATAGTAAATTTTTCGCAAATTAATTTTTTACTGTCGCAAATTTTAATTACGCCAGGGATTGCCTTTTCTATAGTATATTATTCACAAATTAATTTTTTACTGTCGCAAATTTTAATTACGCCAGGGATTGCCTTTTCTATAGTAAAGTTTTCAAAATTTAATTTTGTACTGTCGCAAATTTTAATTGCGCCAGGGATTGCCTTTTCTATAGTAAATTTTTCAAAAAATAATTTTCTACTGTCGCAAATTTTAACTACGCCAGGGATTGCTTTTTCTATAGTAAATTTTTCAAAAAATAATTTTTTACTGTCGCAATTTTAATTGCGCCAGGGATTGCCTTTTCTACAGTAAATTTTTCAAAAAATAATTTTCTACTGTCGCAAATTTTAATTGCGCCAGGGATTGCCTTCTCTATAGTAAATTTTTCAAAAAAAAATTTTTTACTGTCGCAAATTTTAATTGCGCCAGGGATTGCCTTTTCTACAGTAAATTTTTCAAAAAATAATTTTATACTGTCGCAAATTTTAATTGCGCCAAGGATTGCCTTTTCTATAGTAAATTTTTCAAAATTTAATTTTATACCGTCGCAAATTTTAAATACGCCAGGGATTGCCTTTTCTATAGTAAATTATTCACAAATTAATTTTTTACTGTCGCAAATTTTAATTACGCCAGGGATTGCCTTTTCTATAATAAAGTTTTCAAAATTTAATTTTGTAATGTCGCAAATTTTAATTGCGCCAGGGATTGCCTTTTCTATAGTAAATTTTGCAAAAAATAATTTTCTACTGTCGCAATTTTTAATTACGCCAGGGATTGCTTTTTCTATCGTAAATGTTTCAAAAAATAATTTTTTACTGTCGCAATTTTAATTGCGCCAGGGATTGCGTTTTCTACAGTAAATTTTTCAAAATATAATTTTCTACTCTCGCAAATTTTAATTTCGCCAGGGATTGCCTTCTCTACAATAAATTTTTCAAAAAAAAATTTTTTACTGTCGCAAATTTTAATTGCGCCAGGGATTGCCAGAAAAGGCAGTAAATTTTACAAAAAATAATTTTATACTGGCGCAAATTTTAATTGCGCCAGGGATTGCCTTTTCTACAGTAAATTTTAAAAAAAATAATTTTTTACTGTCCAAATTTTAATTGCGCCAGGGATTGCCTTTTCTATAGTAAATTATTCAGAAAATAATTTTCTACTGTAGAAAATTTTAATTGCGCCAGGCATTGCCTTTTCTACAGTAAATTTTTCAAAAAATAATTTTTTACTGTCGCAAATTTTAATTACGCCCGGGATTGCCTTTTCTATAGTAAATTTTTCAAAATTTAATTTTTTACTGTCGCAAATTTTAATTACGCCAGGGATTGCCTTTTCTATAGTAAATTTTTCAAAAATTAATTTTTTACTGTCGCAAATTATAAACACGCCAGGGATTGCCTTTTCTATAGTAACTTTTTCACAAATTAATTTTTTACTGTCGCAAATTTTAATTACGCCAGGGATTGCCTTTTCTATAGTAAATTATTCACAAATTAATTTTTTACTGTCGCAAATTTTAATTATGCCAGGGCATGCCTTTTCTGTAGTAAATTTTTCAAAATTTAATTTTGTACTGTCGCAAATTTTAATTGCGCCAGGGATTGCTTTTCTATAGTAAATTTTGCAAAAAAAGAATTTTTTACTGTCGCAAATTTTAAATACGCCAGGGATTGCCTATTCTATAGTAAATTTTTCAAAAAATAATTTTTTACTGTCGCAAATTTTAATTACGCCAGGGATTGCCTTTTCTATAGTAAATTTTTCAAAATTTAATTTTTTACTGTCGCAAATTTTAACTACGCCAGGGATTGCCTTTTCTATAGTAATTTTTTCAAAAATTAATTTTTTACTGTCGCAAATTTTAAGTACGCCAGGAATTGCCTTTTCTATAGTAAATTTTTCGCAAATTAATTTTTTACTGTCGCAAATTTTAATTACCCCAGGGATTGCCTTTTCTATAGTAAATTATTCACAAATTAATCTTTTACTGTCGCAAATTTTAATTACGCCAGGGATTGCCTTTTCTATAGTAAAGTTTTCAAAATTTAATTTTGTACTGTCGCAAATTTTAATTGCGCCAGGGATTGCCTTTTCTATAGTAAATTTTGCAAAAAATAATTTTCTACTGTCGCAAATTTTAATTACGCCAGGGATTGCTTTTTCTATAGTAAATTTTTCAAAAAATAATTTTTTACTGTCGCAATTTTAATTGCGCCAGTGATTGCCTTTTCTACAGTAAATTTTTCAAAAAATAATTTTCTACTGTCGCAAATTTTAATTGCGCCAGGGATTGCCTTCTCTACAGTAAATTTTTCAAAAAAAAAAATTTTACTGTCGCAAAATTTTAATTGCGCCAGGGATTGCCTTCTCTACAGTAAATTTTTCAAAAAAAAAATTTTTATTGTCGCAAAATTTTAATTGCGCCAGGGATTGCCTTTTCTACAGTAAATTTTTCAAAAAATAATTTTATACTGTCGCAAATTTTAATTGCGCCAGGGATTGCCTTTTCTACAGTAAATTTTTCAAAAAATAATTTTTTACGGTCCAAATTTTAATTTCGCCAGGGATTGCCTTTTCTATAGTAAATTTTTCAAAAATTAATTTTTTACTGTCGCAAATTTTAAATTCGCCAGGGATTGCCTTTTCTATTGTAAATTATTCACAAATTAATTTTTTACTGTCGCAAATTTTAATTACGCCAGGGATTGCCTTTTCTACAGTAAATTTTTCAAAAAATAATTTTTTACTGTCGCAAATTTTAATTGCGCCAGGGATTGCCTTTTCTACAGTAAATTTTTCAAAAAATAATTTTCTACTGTCGCAAATTTTAATTGCGCCAAAGATTGCCTTTTCTACAGTAAATTTTTCAAAAAATAATTTTTTACTGTCGCAAATTTTAATTGCGCGAGGGATTGCCTTTTCTACAGTAAATTTTTCAAAAAATAATTTTTTACTGTCGCAAATTTTAATTACGCCAGGGATTGCCTTTTCTATAGACAATTTTTCAAAAATTAATTTTATACTGTCGCATATTTTAATTACGCCAGCGATTGCCTTTTCTATAGTAAATTTTTCACAAATTAAATTTTTACTGTCGCAAGTTTTAATTGCGCCAGGGATTGCCTTTTCTACAGTAAATTTTTCAAAAAATAATTTTTTACTGTCGCAAATTTTAATTACGCCAGGGATTGCCTTTTCTATAGTAAATTTTTCAAAAAATAATTTTTTACTGTCGGAAGTTTTAGTTGCGCCAGGGATTGCCTTTTCTACAGTAAATTTTTCAAAAAATAATTTTTTACTGTCGCAAGTTTTAATTACGCCAGGGATTGCCTTTTCTATAGAAAATTTTTCAAAAATTAATTTTATACTGTCGCATATTTTAATTATGCCAGCGATTGCCTTTTCTATAGTAAATTTTTCACAAATTAAATTTGTACTGTCGCAAGTTTTAATTGCGCCAGGGATTGCCTTTTCTACAGTAAATTTTTCAAAAAATAATTTTTTAATGTCGCAAATTTTAATTACGCCAGGGATTGCCTTTTCTATAGAAAATTTTTCAAAAATTAATTTTATACTGTCGCATATTTTAATTACGCCAGCGATTGCCTTTTCTATAGTAAATTTTTCACAAATTAAATTTTTACTGTCGGAAGTTTTATTTGCGCCAAGGATTGCCTTTTCTATATAGTAAATTATTCACAAATTAATGTTTTACTGTCGCAAATTTTAATTGCGCCAGGGATTGCCTTTTCTACAGTAAATTTTTCAAAAAATAATTTTATACTGTCGCAAATTTTAATTGCGCCAGGGATTGCCTTTTCTACAGTAAATTTTTCAAAAAATTATTTTTTACTGTCCAAATTTTAATTGCGCCAGGGATTGCCTTTTCTATAGTAAATTATTCAAAAAATAATTTTCTACTGTCGAAAATTTTAATTGCGCCAGGCATTGCCTTTTCTACAGTAAATTTTTCAAAAAATAATTTTTTACTGTCGCAAGTTTTAATTACGCCAGGGATTGCCTTTTCTATAGTAAATTTTTCAAAAATTAATTTTTTACTGTCGCAAATTTTAAATACGCCAGGGATTGCCTTTTCTATTGTAAATTATTCACAAATTAATTTTTTACTGTCGCAAATTTTAATTACGCCAGGGATTGCCTTTTCTATAGTAAATTTTTCAAAAAATAATTTTTTACTGTCGCAAATTTTAATTACGCCAAGGATTGCCTTTTCTATAGTAAATTTTTCAAAAATTAATTTTTACTGTAGCAAATTTTAAATCCGCCAGGGATTGCCTTTTCTACAGTAAATTTTTCAAAAAATAATTTTTTACTGTCGCAAATTTTAACTGCGCCAGGGATTGCCTTTTCTACAGTAAATTTTTCAAAAAATAATTTTCTACTGTCGCAAATTTTAATTGCGCCAAAGATTGCCTTTTCTACAGTAAATATTTCAAAAAATAATTTTTTACTGTCGCAAATTTTAATTGCGCCAGGGATTGCCTTTTCTACAGTAAATTTTTCAAAAAATATTTTTTTACTGTCGCAAATTTTAATTACGCCAGGGATTGCCTTTTCTATAGTAAATTTTTCAAAAAATAATTTTTTACTGTCGGAAGTTTTAGTTGCGCCAGGGATTGCCTTTTCTACAGTAAATTTTTCAAAAAATAATTTTTTACTGTCGCAAGTTTTAATTACGCCAGGGATTGCCTTTTCTATAGTAAATTTTTCAAAAATTAATTTTTTACTGTCGCAAATTTTAAATACGCCAGGGATTGCCTTTTCTATAGTAAATTATTCACAAATTAATGTTTTACTGTCGCAAATTTTAATTACGCCAGGGATTGCCTTTTCTATAGTAAATTTTTCAAAATTTAATTTTATACCGTCGCAAATTTTAAATACGCCAGGGATTGCCTTTTCTATAGTAAATTATTCACAAATTAATTTTTTACTGTCGCAAATTTTAATTACGCCAGGGATTGCCTTTTCTATAATAAAGTTTTCAAAATTTAATTTTGTAATGTCGCAAATTTTAATTGCGCCAGGGATTGCCTTTTCTATAGTAAATTTTGCAAAAAATAATTTTCTACTGTCGCAATTTTTAATTACGCCAGGGATTGCTTTTTCTATCGTAAATGTTTCAAAAAATAATTTTTTACTGTCGCAATTTTAATTGCGCCAGGGATTGCCTTTTCTACAGTAAATTTTTCAAAATATAATTTTCTACTCTCGCAAATTTTAATTTCGCCAGGGATTGCCTTCTCTACAATAAATTTTTCAAAAAAAAATTTTTTACTGTCGCAAATTTTAATTGCGCCAGGGATTGCCAGAAAAGGCAGTAAATTTTACAAAAAATAATTTTATACTGGCGCAAATTTTAATTGCGCCAGGGATTGCCTTTTCTACAGTAAATTTTAAAAAAAATAATTTTTTACTGTCCAAATTTTAATTGCGCCAGGGATTGCCTTTTCTATAGTAAATTATTCAGAAAATAATTTTCTACTGTAGAAAATTTTAATTGCGCCAGGCATTGCCTTTTCTACAGTAAATTTTTCAAAAAATAATTTTTTACTGTCGCAAATTTTAATTACGCCCGGGATTGCCTTTTCTATAGTAAATTTTTCAAAATTTAATTTTTTACTGTCGCAAATTTTAATTACGCCAGGGATTGCCTTTTCTATAGTAAATTTTTCAAAAATTAATTTTTTACTGTCGCAAATTATAAACACGCCAGGGATTGCCTTTTCTATAGTAACTTTTTCACAAATTAATTTTTTACTGTCGCAAATTTTAATTACGCCAGGGATTGCCTTTTCAATAGTAAATTATTCACAAATTAATTTTTTACTGTCGCAAATTTTAATTATGCCAGGGCATGCCTTTTCTGTAGTAAATTTTTCAAAATTTAATTTTGTACTGTCGCAAATTTTAATTGCGCCAGGGATTGCTTTTCTATAGTAAATTTTGCAAAAAAAGAATTTTTTACTGTCGCAAATTTTAAATACGCCAGGGATTGCCTATTCTATAGTAAATTTTTCAAAAAATAATTTTTTACTGTCGCAAATTTTAATTACGCCAGGGATTGCCTTTTCTATAGTAAATTTTTCAAAATTTAATTTTTTACTGTCGCAAATTTTAACTACGCCAGGGATTGCCTTTTCTATAGTAATTTTTTCAAAAATTAATTTTTTACTGTCGCAAATTTTAAGTACGCCAGGAATTGCCTTTTCTATAGTAAATTTTTCGCAAATTAATTTTTTACTGTCGCAAATTTTAATTACCCCAGGGATTGCCTTTTCTATAGTAAATTATTCACAAATTAATCTTTTACTGTCGCAAATTTTAATTACGCCAGGGATTGCCTTTTCTATAGTAAAGTTTTCAAAATTTAATTTTGTACTGTCGCAAATTTTAATTGCGCCAGGGATTGCCTTTTCTATAGTAAATTTTGCAAAAAATAATTTTCTACTGTCGCAAATTTTAATTACGCCAGGGATTGCTTTTTCTATAGTAAATTTTTCAAAAAATAATTTTTTACTGTCGCAATTTTAATTGCGCCAGTGATTGCCTTTTCTACAGTAAATTTTTCAAAAAATAATTTTCTACTGTCGCAAATTTTAATTGCGCCAGGGATTGCCTTCTCTACAGTAAATTTTTCAAAAAAAAAAATTTTACTGTCGCAAAATTTTAATTGCGCCAGGGATTGCCTTCTCTACAGTAAATTTTTCAAAAAAAAAATTTTTATTGTCGCAAAATTTTAATTGCGCCAGGGATTGCCTTTTCTACAGTAAATTTTTCAAAAAATAATTTTATACTGTCGCAAATTTTAATTGCGCCAGGGATTGCCTTTTCTACAGTAAATTTTTCAAAAAATAATTTTTTACGGTCCAAATTTTAATTGCGCCAGGGATTGCCTTTTCTATAGTAAATTATTCAAAAAATAATTTTTTACTGTCGCAAGTTTTAATTTCGCCAGAGATTGCCTTTTCTATAGTAAATTTTTCAAAAATTAATTTTTTACTGTCGCAAATTTTAAATTCGCCAGGGATTGCCTTTTCTATTGTAAATTATTCACAAATTAATTTTTTACTGTCGCAAATTTTAATTACGCCAGGGATTGCCTTTTCTACAGTAAATTTTTCAAAAAATAATTTTTTACTGTCGCAAATTTTAATTGCGCCAGGGATTGCCTTTTCTACAGTAAATTTTTCAAAAAATAATTTTCTACTGTCGCAAATTTTAATTGCGCCAAAGATTGCCTTTTCTACAGTAAATTTTTCAAAAAATAATTTTTTACTGTCGCAAATTTTAATTGCGCGAGGGATTGCCTTTTCTACAGTAAATTTTTCAAAAAATAATTTTTTACTGTCGCAAATTTTAATTACGCCAGGGATTGCCTTTTCTATAGACAATTTTTCAAAAATTAATTTTATACTGTCGCATATTTTAATTACGCCAGCGATTGCCTTTTCTATAGTAAATTTTTCACAAATTAAATTTTTACTGTCGCAAGTTTTAATTGCGCCAGGGATTGCCTTTTCTACAGTAAATTTTTCAAAAAATAATTTTTTACTGTCGCAAATTTTAATTACGCCAGGGATTGCCTTTTCTATAGTAAATTTTTCAAAAAATAATTTTTTACTGTCGGAAGTTTTAGTTGCGCCAGGGATTGCCTTTTCTACAGTAAATTTTTCAAAAAATAATTTTTTACTGTCGCAAGTTTTAATTACGCCAGGGATTGCCTTTTCTATAGAAAATTTTTCAAAAATTAATTTTATACTGTCGCATATTTTAATTATGCCAGCGATTGCCTTTTCTATAGTAAATTTTTCACAAATTAAATTTGTACTGTCGCAAGTTTTAATTGCGCCAGGGATTGCCTTTTCTACAGTAAATTTTTCAAAAAATAATTTTTTAATGTCGCAAATTTTAATTACGCCAGGGATTGCCTTTTCTATAGAAAATTTTTCAAAGATTAATTTTATACTGTCGCATATTTTAATTACGCCAGCGATTGCCTTTTCTATAGTAAATTTTTCACAAATTAAATTTTTACTGTCGGAAGTTTTATTTGCGACAAGGATTGCCTTTTCTATATAGTAAATTATTCACAAATTAATGTTTTACTGTCGCAAATTTTAATTACGAAAGGGTTTGCCTTTTCTATAATAAATTTTTCAAAATTTAATTTTATACTGTCGCAAATTTTAAATACGCCAGGGATTGCCTTTTCTATAGTAAATTATTCACAAATTAATTTTTTACTGTCGCAAATTTTAATTACGCCAGGGATTGCCTTTTCTATAGTAAAGTTTTCAAAATTTAATTTTGTACTGTCGCAAATTTTAATTGCGCCAGGGATTGCCTTTTCTATAGTAAATTTTGCAAAAAATAATTTTCTACTGTCGCAAATTTTAATTACGCCAGGGATTGCTTTTTCTATAGTAAATTTTTCAAAAAATAATTTTTTACTGTCGCAATTTTAATTGCGCCAGGGATTGCCTTTTCTACAGTAAATTTTTCAAAAAATAATTTTCTACTGTCGCAAATTTTAATTGCGCCAGGGATTGCCTTCTCTACAGTAAATTTTTCAAAAAAAAAATTTTTACTGTCGCAAATTTTAATTGCGCCAGGGATTGCCTTTTCTACAGTAAATTTTTCAAAAAATAATTTTGTACTGTCGCAAATTTTAATTGCGCCAGGGATTGCCTTTTCTATAGTAAATTTTTCAAAAAATAATTTTTTACTGTCCAAATTTTAATTGCGCCAGGGATTGCCTTTTCTATAGTAAATTATTCAAAAAATAATTTTCTACTGTCGAAAATTTTAATTGCGCCAGGCATTGCCTTTTGTACAGTAAATTTTTAAAAAAATAATTTTTTACTGTCGCAAGTTTTAATTGCGCCAGGGATTGCCTTTTCTATAGTAAATTTTTCAAAAATTAATTTTTTACTGTCGCAAATTTTAAATACGCCAGGGATTGCCTTTTCTATTGTAAATTATTCACAAATTAATTTTTTACTGTCGCAAATTTTAATTACGCCAGGGATTGCCTTTTCTATAGTAAATTTTTCAAAAAATAATTTTTTACTGTCGCAAATTTTAATTACGCCAGGGATTGCCTTTTCTATTGTAAATTTTTCAAAAATTAATTTTTACTGTCGCAAATTTTAAATCCGCCAGGGATTGCCTTTTCTACAGTAAATTTTTCAAAAAATAATTTTTTTCTGTCGCAAATTTTAATTGCGCCAGGGATTGCCTTTTCTACAGTAAATTTTTCAAAAAATAATTTTCTACTGTCGCAAATTTTAATTGCACCAGGGATTGCCTTTTCTATAGACAATTTTTCAAAAATTAATTTTATACTGTCGCATATTTTAATTACGCCAGCGATTGCCTTTACTATAGTAAATTTTTCACAAATTAAATTTTTACTGTCGCAAGTTTTAATTGCGCCAGGGATTGCCTTTTCTACAGTAAATTTTTCAAAAAATAATTTTTTACTGTCGCAAATTTTAATTACGCCAGGGATTGCCTTTTCTATAGTAAATTTTTCAAAAAATAATTTTTTACTGTCGGAAGTTTTAGTTGCGCCAGGGATTGCCTTTTCTACAGTAAATTTTTCAAAAAATTATTTTTTACTGTCGCAAGTTTTAATTACGCCAGGGATTGCCTTTTCTATAGAAAATTTTTCAAAAATTAATTTTATACTGTCGCATATTTTAATTATGCCAGCGATTGCCTTTTCTATAGTAAATTTTTCACAAATTAAATTTTTACTGTCGCAAGTTTTAATTGCGCCAGGGATTGCCTTTTCTACAGTAAATTTTTCAAAAAATAATTTTTTAATGTCGCAAATTTTAATTACGCCAGGGATTGCCTTTTCTATAGAAAATTTTTCAAAAATTAATTTTATACTGTCGCATATTTTAATTACGCCAGCGATTGCCTTTTCTATAGTAAATTTTTCACAAATTAAATTTTTACTGTCGGAAGTTTTATTTGCGCCAAGGATTGCCTTTTCTATAGTAAATTATTCACAAATTAATGTTTTACTGTCGCAAATTTTAATTACGAAAGGGATTGCCTTTTCTATAATAAATTTTTCAAAATTTAATTTTATACTGTCGCAAATTTTAAATACGCCAGGGATTGCCTTTTCTATAGTAAATTATTCACAAATTAATTTTTTACTGTCGCAAATTTTAATTACGCCAGGGATTGCCTTTTCTATAGTAAAGTTTTCAAAATTTAATTTTGTACTGTCGCAAATTTTAATTGCGCCAGGGATTGCCTTTTCTATAGTAAATTTTGCAAAAAATAATTTTCTACTGTCGCAAATTTTAATTACGCCAGGGATTGCTTTTTCTATAGTAAATTTTTCAAAAAATAATTTTTTACTGTCGCAATTTTAATTGCGCCAGGGATTGCCTTTTCTACAGTAAATTTTTCAAAAAATAATTTTCTACTGTCGCAAGTTTTAATTACGCCAGGGATTGCCTTTTCTATAGTAAATTTTTCAAAAATTAATTTTTTACTGTCGCAAATTTTAAATACGCCAGGGATTGCCTTTTCTATTGTAAATTATTCACAAATTAATTTTTTACTGTCGCAAATTTTAATTACGCCAGGGATTGCCTTTTCTATAGTAAATTTTTCAAAAAATAATTTTTTACTGTCGCAAATTTTAATTACGCCAGGGATTGCCTTTTCTATTGTAAATTTTTCAAAAATTAATTTTTACTGTCGCAAATTTTAAATCCGCCAGGGATTGCCTTTTCTACAGTAAATTTTTCAAAAAATAAATTTTTACTGTCGCAAATTTTAATTGCGCCAGGGATTGCCTTTTCTACAGTAACTTTTTCAAAAAATAATTTTCTACTGTCGCAAATTTTAATTGCGCCAGAGATTGCCTTTTCTACAGTAAATTTTTCAAAAAATAATTTTTTACTGTCGCAAATATTAATTGCGCCAGGGATTGCCTTTTCTACAGTAAATTTTTCAAAAAATAATTTTTTACTGTCGCAAATTTTAATTACGCCAGGGATTGCCTTTTCTATAGAAAATTTTTCAAAAATTAATTTTATACTGTCGCATATTTTAATTACCCCAGCGATTGCCTTTTCTATAGTAAATTTTTCACAAATTAAATTTTTACTGTCGCAAGTTTTAATTGCGCCAGGGATTGCCTTTTCTACAGTAAGTTTTTCAAAAAATAATTTTTTACTGTCGCAAATTTTAATTACGCCTGGGATTGCCTTTTCTATAGTAAATTTTTCAAAAAATAATTTTTTACTGTCGGAAGTTTTAGTTGCGCCAGGGATTGCCTTTTCTACAGTAAATTTTTCAAAAAATAATTTTTTACTGTCGCAAGTTTTAATTACGCCAGGGATTGCCTTTTCTATAGTAAATTATTCACAAATTAATGTTTTACTGTCGCAAATTTTAATTACGCCAGGGATTGCCTTTTCTGTAGTAAATTTTTCAAAATTTAATTTTATACTGTCGCAAATTTTAATTGGGCCAGGGATTGCCTTTTCTACAGTAAATTTTTCAAAAAATAATTTTTTACTGTCGCAAATTTTAATTGCGCCAGGGATTGCCTTTTCTATAGTAAATTTTTCACAAATTAATTTTTTACTGTCGCAAATTTTAATTACGCCAGGGATTGCCCTTTTTATAGTAAATTTTTCAAAAATTAATTTTTTACTGTCGGAAATTTTAAATCCGCCAGGGATTGCCTTTTCTATAGTAAATTTTTCAAAAAATAATTTTTTACTGTCGCAAATTTTAACTGCGCCAGGGATTGCCTTTTCTATAGTAAATTATTCAAAAAATAATTTTTTACTATCGCAAATTTTAATTGCGCCAGGGATTGCCTTTTCTATAGTAAATTTTTCAAAAAATAATTTCATACTGTCGCAAATTTTAATTGCGCCAGGGATTGCCTTTTCTATAGTAAATTTTTCAAAAAATAATTTTTACTGTCGCAAATTTTAACTGCGCCAGGGATTGCCTTTTCTATAGTAAATTATTCAAAAAATAATTTTTTACTATCGCAAATTTTAATTGCGCCAGGGATTGCCTTTTCTATAGTAAATTTTTCAAAAATTAATTTTTTACTGTCGCAAATTATAAACACGCCAGGGATTGCCTTTTCTATAGTAACTTTTTCACAAATTAATTTTTTACTGTCGCAAATTTTAATTACGCCAGGGATTGCCTTTTCTATAGTAAATTTTTCAAAAATTAATTTTTTACTATCGCAAATTATAAACACGCCAGGGATTGCCTTTTCTATAGTAACTTTTTCACAAATTAATTTTTTACTGTCGCAAATTTTAATTACGCCAGGGATTGCCTTTTCTATAGTAAATTATTCACAAATTAATTTTTTACTGTCGCAAATTTTAAATACGCCTGGGATTGCCTTTTCTATAGTAAATTTTGCAAAAAATAATTTTTTACTGTCGCAAATTTTAAATACGCCAGGGATTGCCTTTTCTATAGTAAATTTTTCAAAATTTAATTTTTTACTGTCGCAAATTTTAACTACGCCAGGGATTGCCTTTTCTATAGTAATTTTTTCAAAAATTAATTTTTTACTTCGCGAATTTTAAGTACGTCAGGAATTGCCTTTTCTATAGTAAATTTTTCAAAAAATAATTTTTTACTGTCGCAAATTTTTATTGCGCCAGGGATTGCCTTTCCTACAGTACAATTATTCACAAATTAATTTTTTTACTGTCGCAAATTTTAATTACGCCAGGGATTGCCTTTTCTACAGTAAATTTTTCAAAAAATAATTTTTTACTGTCGCAAATTTTAATTGCGCCAGGATTGCCTTTGCTACAGTAAATTTTCAAAAAATAATTTTTTACTGTCGCAAATTTTAATTACGCCAGGGATTGCCTTTTCTATAGAAAATTTTTCAAAATTAATTTTATTACTGTCGCATATTTTAATTACGCCAGCGATTGCCTTTTCTATAGTAAATTTTTCACAAATTAAATTTTTACTGTCGCAAGTTTTAATTGCGCCAGGGATTGCCTTTTCTACAGTAAATTTTTCAAAAAATAATTTTTTACTGTCGCAAATTTTAATTACGCCTGGGATTTCCTTTTCTATAGTTAATTTTTCCAAAAAATAATTTTTTACTGTCGGAAGTTTTAGTTGCGCCAGGGATTGCCTTTTCTACAGTAAATTATTCACAAATTAATTTTTTACTGTCGCAAATTTTAATTACGCCAGGGATTGCCTTTTCTATAGTAAAGTTTTCAAAATTTAATTTTGTACTGTCGCAAATTTTAATTGCGCCAGGGATTGCCTTTTCTATAGTAAATTTTGCAAAAAAATAATTTTCTACTGTCGCAAATTTTAATTACGCCAGGGATTGCTTTTTCTATAGTAAATTTTCAAAAATAATTTTTTACTGTCGCAATTTTAATTGCGCCAGGGATTGCCTTTTATACAGTAAATTTTTCAAAAAATAATTTTCTACTGTCGCAAATTTTAATTGCGCCAGGGATTGCCTTCTCTACAGTAAATTTTCAAAAATATTTTTTTTACTGTCGCAAATTTTAATTGCGCCAGGGATTGCCTTTTCTACAGTAAATTTTTCAAAAATAATTTTATACTGTCGCAAATTTTAATTGCGCCAAGGATTGCCTTTTCTACAGTAAATTTTTCAAAAAATAATTTTTTTCTGTCCAAATTTTAATTGCGCCATGGATTGCCTTTTCTATAGTAAATTATTCAAAAAATAATTTTCTACTGTCGAAAATTTTAATTGCGCCAGGCATTGCCTTTTCTACAGTAAATTTTTCTATAGTAAATTTTTCAAAATTTAATTTTTCTGTCGCAAATTTTAATTACGCAGGGATTGCCTTTTCTATAGTAATTTTTCAAAAAATAATTTTTTACTGTCGCAAATTTTAATTACGCCAGGGATTGCCTTTTCTATAGTAAATTTTTCAAAATTTAATTTTTTACTGTCGCAAATTTTAACTACGCCAGGGATTGCCTTTTCTATAGTAATTTTTTCAAAATTAATTTTTTTACTGTCGCAAATTTTAAGTACGTCAGGAATTGCCTTTTCTATAGTAAATTTTTCACAAATTAATTTTTTACTGTCGCAAATTTTAATTACGCCAGGGATTGCCTTTTCTATAGTAAATTATTCACAAATTAATTTTTTACTGTCGCAAATTTTAATTACGCCAGGGATTGCCTTTTCTATAGTAAAGTTTTCAAAATTTAATTTGGTACTGTCGCAAATTTTAATTGCGCCAGGAATTGCCCTTTTCTATAGTAAATTTTGCAAAAAATAATTTTCTACTGTCGCAAATTTTAATTACGTCAGGGATTGCTTTTTCTATAGTAAATTTTTCAAAAAATAATTTTTTACTGTCGCAATTTTAATTGCGCCAGGGATTGCCTTTTCTACAGTAAATTTTTCAAAAAATAATTTTCTACTGTCGCAAATTTTAATTGCGCCAGGGATTGCCTTCTCTACAGTAAATTTTTCAAAAAAAAATTTTTTACTGTCGCAAATTTTAATTGCGCCAGGGATTGCCTTTTCTACAGTAAATTTTTCAAAAAATAATTTTATACTGTCGCAAATTTTAATTGCGCCAGGGATTGCTTTTCTACAGTAAATTTTTCAAAAAATAATTTTTTACTGTCCAAATTTTAATTGCGCCAGGGATTGCCTTTTCTATAGTAAATTATTCAAAAAATAATTTTCTACTGTCGAAAATTTTAATTGCGCCAGGCATTGCCTTTTCTACAGTAAATTTTTCAAAATAAATTTTTTTACTGTCGCAAATTTTAATTACGCCAGGGATTGCCTTTTCAATAGTAAATTTTTCAAAAATTAATTTTTACTGTCGCAAATTTTAAATCCGCCAGGGATTGCCTTTTCTACAGTAAAATTTTTCAAAAAATAATTTTTTACTGTCGCAAATTTTAATTGCGCCAGGGATTGCCTTTCCTACAGTAAATTTTTAAAAAATAATTTTCTACTGTCGCAAAATTTTAATTGCGCCAGAGATTGCCTTTTCTACAGTAAATTTTTCAAAAAATAATTTTTTACTGTCGCAAATTTTAATTGCGCCAGGGATTGCCTTTTCTACAGTAAATTTTTCAAAAAATAATTTTTTACTGTCGCAAATTTTAATTACGCCAGGGATTGCCTTTTCTATAGAAAATTTTTCAAAACTTAATTTTATATTGTCGCATATTTTAATTACGCCAGCGATTGCCTTTTCTATAGTAAATTTTTCACAAATTAAATTTTTACTGTCGCAAGTTCTAATTGCGCCAGGGATTGCCTTTTCTACAGTAAATTTTTCAAAAAATAATTTTTTACTGTCGCAAATTTTAATTACGCCAGGGATTGCCTTTTCTATAGTTAATTTTTCAAAAAATAATTTTTACTGTCGGAAGTTTTAGTTGCGCCAGGGATTGCCTTTTCTACAGTAAATTATTCACAAATTAATTTTTTACTGTCGCAAATTTTAATTACGCCAGGGATTGCCTTTTCTATAGTAAAGTTTTCAAAATTTAATTTTGTACTGTCGCAAATTTAATTGCGCCAGGGATTGCCTTTTCTATAGTAAATTTTGCAAAAAATAATTTTCTACTGTCGCAAATTTTAATTACGACAGGGATTGCTTTTTCTATAGTAAATTTTTCAAAAAATAATTTTTTACGGTCGCATATTTTAATTGCGCCAGGGATTGCCTTCTCTACAGTAAATTTTTCAAAAAAATTTTTTTACTGTCGCAAATTTTAATTGCGCCAGGGATTGCCTTTTCTACAGTAAATTTTCAAAAATAATTTTATACTGTCGCAAATTTTAATTGCGCAAGGATTGCCTTTTCTACAGTAAATTTTTCAAAAAATAATTTTTTTCTGTCCAAATTTTAATTGGCGCCATGGATTGCCTTTTCTATAGTAAATTATTCAAAAAATAATTTTCTACTGTCGAAAATTTTAATTGCGCCAGGCATTGCCTCTTCTACAGTAAATTTTTCAAAAAAAATTTTTTCCAGTCGCAAGTTTTAATTACGCCAGGGATTGCCTTTTCTATAGGTAAATTTTCAAAGTTAATTTTTTACTGTCGCAAATTTTAAATACGCCAGGGATTGCCTTTTCTATTGTAAATTATTCACAAATTAATTTTTTACTGTCGCAAATTTTAATTACGCCAGGGATTGCCTTTTCTATAGTAAATTTTTCAAAAAATAATTTTTTACTGTCGCAAATTTTAATTACGCCTTTTCTATAGTAAATTTTTCAAAAATTAATTTTTACTGTCGCAAATTTTAATTGCGCCAGGGATTGCCTTTTCTACAGTAAATTTTTCAAAAAATAATTTTTTACTGTCGCAAATTTTAATTACGCCAGGGTTGCCTTTTCTATAGAAAATTTTTCAAAATTAATTTTATACTGCCGCATATTTTAATTACGCCAGCGATTGCCTTTTCTATAGTAAATTTTTCACAAATTAAATTTTTACTCTCGCAAGTTTTAATTGCGACAGGGATTGCCTTTTCTACAGTCAATTTTTCAAAAAATAATTTTTTACTGTCGCAAATTTTAATTACGCCAGGGATTGCCTTTTCTATAGTAAATTTTTCAAAAAATAATTTTTTACTTTCGGAAGTTTTAGTTGCGCCAGGGATTGCCTTTTCTACAGTAAATTTTTCAAAAAATAATTTTTTACTGTCGCAAGTTTTAATTACTCCAGAGATTGCCTTTTCTATAGTAAATTTTTCAAAATTAATTTTTTACTGTCGCAAATTTTAAATACGCCAGGGATTGCCTTTTCTATAGTAAATTATTCACAAATTAATGTTTTACTGTCGCAAATTTTAATTACGCCAGGGATTGCCTTTTCTATAGTAAATTTTTCAAAATTTGATTTTATACTGTCGCAAATTTTAATTGCGCCAGGGATTGCCTTTTCTACAGTAAATTTTTCAAAAAATAATTTTTTACTGTCGCAAATTTTAATTGCGCCAGGGATTGCCTTTTCTATAGTAAATTTTTCACAAATTAATTTTTTACTGTCGCAAATTTTAATTACGCCAGGGATTGCCCTTTTTATAGTAAATTTTTCAAAAATTAATTTTATACTGTCGGAAATTTTAAATCCGCCAGGTATTGCCTTTTCTATAGTAATTTTTTCAAAAAATAATTTTTTACTGTCGCAAATTTTAACTGCGCCAGGGATTGCCTTTTCTATAGTAAATTATTCAAAAAATAATTTTTACTATCGCAAATTTTAATTGCGCCAGGGATTGCCTTTTCTATAGTAAATTTTTCAAAAATTAATTTTTTTAGTGTGGCAAATTTTAAATACGCCAGGGATTTCCTTTTCTATAGTAAATTTTGCAAAAAAATAATTTTTTACTGTCGCAAATTTTTAAATACGCCAGGGATTGCCTTTTCTATAGTAAAATTTTCAAAATTAATTTTTTACTGTCGCAAATTTTAAGTACGCCAGGAATTGCCTTTTCTATAGTAAATTTTTCACAAATTAATTTTTTACTGTCGCAAATTTTAATTACGCCAGGGATTGCCTTTTCTATAGTAAATTATTCACAAATTAATTTTTTACTGTCGCAAATTTTAATTACGCCAGGGATTTCCTTTTCTATAGTAAATTCTTCAAAATTTAATTTTGTACTGTCGCAAATTTTAATTGCGCCAGGGATTGCCTTTTTCTATAGTAAATTTTGCAAAAAATAATTTTCTACTGTCGCAAATTTTAATTACGCCAGGGATTGCTTTTTCTATAGTAAATTTTTCAAAAAATAATTTTTTACTGTCGCAAATTTTAATTGCGCCAGGGATTGCCTTTTCTACAGTAAATTTTTCAAAAAATAATTTTCTACTGTCTCAAATTTTATTTGCGCCAGGGATTGCCTTCTCTACAGTAAATTTTTCAAAAAAACATTTTTTACTGTTGCAAATTTTAATTGCGCCAGGGATTGCCTTTTCTACAGTAATTTTTCAAAAAATAATTTTATTACTGTCGCAAATTTTAATTGCGCCAGGGATTGCCTTTTCTACAGTAAATTTTTCAAAAAATAATTTTTTTACTGTCCAAATTTTAATTGCGCCAGGGATTGCCTTTTCTACAGTAAATTTTTCAAAAAATAATTTTCTACTGTCGCAATTTTAATTGCGCCAGAGATTGCCTTTTCTACAGTAAATTTTTCAAAAAATAATTTTTTTACTG
Source organism: Dioctria linearis (assembly GCA_963930735.1). NCBI lineage: Eukaryota > Metazoa > Arthropoda > Insecta > Diptera > Asilidae > Dioctria > Dioctria linearis. The sequence continues at coordinate 107,097 of CAWVNZ010002593.1, forward strand.
TCGCAAATTTTAATTGCGCCAGGGATTGCCTTTTCTACAGTAAATTTTTCAAAAAATAATTTTTTACTGTCGCAAATTTTAATTACGCCAGGGATTGCCTTTTCTATAGTAAATTTTTCAAAAATTAATTTTTACTGTCGCAAATTTTAAATCCGCCAGGGATTGCCTTTTCTACAGTAAATTTTTCAAAAATAATTTTTTACTGTCGCAAATTTTAATTGCGCCAGGGATTGCCTTTTCTACAGTAAATTTTTCAAAAAATAATTTTCTACTGTCGCAAATTTTAATTGCGCCAGAGATTGCCTTTTTTACAGTAAATTTTTCAAAAATAATTTTTTACTGTCGCAAATTTTAATTGCGCCAGGGATTGCCTTTTCTACAGTAAATTTTTCAAAAAATAATTTTTTACTGTCGCAAATTTTAATTACGCCAGGGTTTGCATTTTCTATAGAAAATTTTTCAAAAATTAATTTTATACTGCCGCATATTTTAATTACGCCAGCGATTGCCTTTTCTATAGTAAATTTTTCACAAATTAAATTTTTACTCTCGCAAGTTTTAATTGCGCCAGGGATTGCCTTTTCTACAGTAAATTTTTCAAAAAATAATTTTTTACTGTCGCAAATTTTAATTACGCCAGGGATTGCCTTTTCTATAGTAAATTATTCAAAAAATAATTTTTTACTATCGCAAATTTTAATTGCGCCAGGGATTGCCTTTTCTATAGTAAATTTTTCAAAAATTAATTTTTTAGTGTGGCAAATTTTAAATACGCCAGGGATTTCCTTTTCTATAGTAAATTTTGCAAAAAAATAATTTTTTACTGTCGCAAATTTTAAATACGCCAGGGATTGCCTTTTCTATAGTAAATTTTTCAAAAATTAATTTTTTAGTGTGGCAATTTTAAATACGCCAGGGATTTCCTTTTCTATAGT
>CAWVNZ010002594.1:0-47906 GCA_963930735.1 Dioctria linearis
GCAATCCCTGGAGTAATTAAAATTTGCGACAGTAAAAAATTATTTTTTGAATAATTTACTATAGAAAAGGCAATCCCTGGCGGATTTGAAATTTGCGACAGTAGAAAATTATTTTTTGAATAATTTACTATAGAAAAGGCAATCCCTGGCGTACTTAAAATTTGCGACAGTAAAAAATTATTTTTTGCAAAATTTACTATAGAAAAGGCAATCCCTGGCGTGTTTAAAATTTGCGACAGTATAAAATTAATTTTTGAAAAATTTACTGTAGAAAAGGCAATCCCTGGCGCAATTAAAATTTGCGACAGGAGAAAATTATTTTTTGAAAAATTTACTGTAGAAAAGGCAATCCCTGGCGCATTTAAAATTTGCGACAGTAGAAAATTATTTTTTGAATAATTTACTGTAGAAAAGGCAATCCCTGGCGCAATTAAAATTTGCGACAGTAAAAAATTATTTTTTGAATAATTTACTATAGAAAAGGCAATCCCTGGCGTATTTAAAATTTGCGACAGTAAGAAATTAATTTGTGAGAAATTTACTATAGAAAAGGCAATCCCTGGGATATTTAAAATTTGCGACAGTAAAAAATTATTTTTTGAATAATTCACTATAGAAAAGGCAATCCCTGGCGTATTTAAAATTTGCGACAGTAAAAAATTAATTTGTGAAAAATTTACCTGGCGAAATTGAAATTTGCGAGAGTAAAAAATTATTTTTTGAATAATTTACTATAGAAATGGCAATCCCTGGCGTAATTAAAATTTGCGACAGTTGAAAATTATTTTTTGCAAAATTTACTATAGAAAAGGCAATCCCTGGCGCACTTAAAATTTGCGACAGTAAAAAATTATTTTTTGAATAATTTACTATAGAAAAGGCAATCCCTGGCGCAATTAAAATTTGCGACAATAAAAAATTATTTTTTGAATAATTTACTATAGAAAAGGCAATCCCTGGCGTATTTAAAATTTGCGACTATAAAAAATTATTTTTTTAATAATTTACTATAGAAAAGGCAATCCCTGGCGTATTTAAAATTTGCGACAGTAATAAATTAATTTGTAAGAAATTTACTATAGAAAAGGCAATCCCTGGCGCAATTAAAATTTGCGACAGTAGAAAATTATTTTTTGAATAATTTACTATAGAAAAGGCAATACCTGTCGCAATTAAAATTTGCGATAGTAGAAAATTATTTTTTGAATAATTTACTATAGAAAAGGCAATCCCTGGCGTAAGTAAAATTTGCGACAGTATAAAATTATTTTTTGAATAATTTACTATAACAAAGGCAATCCCTGGCGTAATTAAAATTTGCGACAGTATAAAATTATTTTTTGAATAATTTACTATAGAAAAGGCAATCCCTGGCGTAATTAAAATTTGCGACAGTAGAAAATTATTTTTTGAATAATTTACTATAGAAAAGGCAATCCCTGGCGTAATTAAAATTTGCGACAGTAAAAAATTATTTTTTGAATAATTTACTATAGAAAAGGCAATCCCTGGCGCAATTAAAATTTGCGACAGTAAAAAATTAATTTGTGAGAAATTTACTATAGAAAAGGCAATCCCTGGCGCAATTAAAATTTGCGACAGTAGAAAATTATTTTTTGAAAAATTTACTGTAGAAAAGGCAAAACCTGGCGCAATTAAAATTTGCGACAGTAGAAAATTATTTTTTGAATAATTTACTGTAGAAAAGGCATTCCAGGGTGTATTTAAAATTTGCGACAGTAAAAAATTAATTTGTGAGAAATTTACTATAGAAAAGGCAATCCCTGGCGCACTTAAAATTTGCGACAGTAAAAAATTATTTTGTGAGAAATTTACTATAGAAAAGGCAATCCCTGGGTTATTTAAAATTTGCGACAGTAGAAAATTATTTTTTGAATAATTTACTATAGAAAAGGCAAGAAAAGGCGTAGTTAAAATTTGCAACAGTAAAAAATTATTTTTTGAATAATTTACTATAGAAAAGGCAATCCCTGGGGTATTTAAAATTTGCGACAGTAAAAAATTAATTTGTGAGAAATTTACTATAGAAAAGGCAATCCCTGGGATATTTAAAATTTGCGACAGTAGAAAATTATTTTTGAATAATTTACTATAGAAAAGGCAATCCCTGGCGCAATTAAAATTTGCGACAGTAAAAAATTATTTTTTGAATAATTTACTATAGAAAAGGCAATCCCTGGCGTAATTAAAATTTGCGACAGTAGAAAATTATTTTTTGAATAATTTACTATAGAAAAGGCAATCCCTGGCGTATTTAAAATTTGCGACAGTAAAAAATTATTTTTTGAATAATTTACTATAGAAAAGGCAATCCCTGGCGTATTTAAAATTTGCGACAGTAAAAAATTATTTTTTGAATAATTAACTATAGAAAAGGCAATCCCTGGCGTGTTTAAAATTTGCGGCAGTAAGAAATTAATTTGTGAGAAATTTACTATAGAAAAGGCAATCCCTGGCGCAATTAAAATTTGCGACAGTTGAAAATTATTTTTTGAATAATTTACTATAGAAAAGGCATTCCCTGGCGTAATTAAAATTTGCGACAGTATAAAATTATGTTTTGAATAATTTACTATAGAAAAGGCAATCCATGGCGTAATTAAAATTTGCGACAGTATAAAATTATTTTTTTGAATAATTTACTGTAGAAAAGGCAATCCCTGGCGCAATTAAAATTTGCGACAGTAGAAAATTATTTTTTGAATAATTTACTATAGAAAAGGCAATCCCTGGCGTAATTAAAATTTGCGACAGTAAAAAATTATTTTTTGAATAATTTACTATAGAAAAGGCAATCCCTGGCGCAATTAAAATTTGCGACTGTAAAAAATTAATTTGTGAGAAATTTACTATAGAAAAGGCAATCCCTGGGATATTTAAAATTTGCGACAGTATAAAATTAATTTTTGAATAATTTACTATAGAAAAGGCAATCCCTGGCGTAATTAAAATTTGCGACAGTAGAAAATTATTTTTTGAATAATTTACTATAGAAAAGGCAATCCCTGGCGTAATTAAAATTTGCGACAATAGAAAATTATTTTTTGAATAATTTACTATAGAAAAGACAATCCCTGGCGTAATTAAAATTTGCGACAGTATAAAATTAATTTTTGCAAAACTTACTGTAGAAAAGGCAATCCCTGGCGTACTCAAAATTTGCGACAGTATAAAATTAATTTTTGAAAAATTTACTGTAGAAAAGGCAATCCCTGGCGTAATTAAAATTTGCGACAGTAAAACATTATTTTTTGAATAATTTACTATAGAAAAGGCAATCCCTGGCGTAATTAAAATTTGCGACAGTAAAAAATTATTTTTTGAATAATTTACTATAGAAAAGGCAATCCCTGGCGTAATTAAAATTTGCGACAGTAGAAAATAATTTTTTGAAAAATTTACTATAGAAAACGCAATCCCTGGAGTAATTAAAATTTGCGACAGTAAAAAATTATTTTTTGAATAATTTACTATAGAAAAGGCAATCCCTGGCGGATTTGAAATTTGCGACAGTAGAAAATTATTTTTTGAATAATTTACTATAGAAAAGGCAATCCCTGGCGTACTTAAAATTTGCGACAGTAAAAAATTATTTTTTGCAAAATTTACTATAGAAAAGGCAATCCCTGGCGTGTATAAAATTTGCGACAGTATAAAATTAATTTTTGAAAAATTTACTGTAGAAAAGGCAATCCCTGGCGCAATTAAAATTTGCGACAGTAGAAAATTATTTTTTGAAAAATTTACTGTAGAAAGGCAATCCCTGGCGCATTTAAAATTTGCGACAGTAGAAAATTATTTTTTGAATAATTTACTGTAGAAAAGGCAATCCCTGGCGCAATTAAAATTTGCGACAGTAAAAAATTATTTTTTGAATAATTTACTATAGAAAAGGCAATCCCTGGCGTATTTAAAATTTGCGACAGTAAGAAATTAATTTGTGAGAAATTTACTATAGAAAAGGCAATCCCTGGGATATTTAAAATTTGCGACAGTAAAAAATTATTTTTTGAATAATTCACTATAGAAAAGGCAATCCCTGGCGTATTTAAAATTTGCGACAGTAAAAAATTAATTTGTGAAAAATATACCTGGCGAAATTGAAATTTGCGAGAGTAAAAAATTATTTTTTGAATAATTTACTATAGAAATGGCAATCCCTGGCGTAATTAAAATTTGCGACAGTTGAAAATTATTTTTTGAATAATTTACTATAGAAAAGGCAATTCCTGGCGCACTTAAAATTTGCGACAGTAGAGAATTATTTTTTGCATAATTTACTATAGAAAAGGCAATCCCTGGCGCAATTAAAATTTGCGACAGTAAAAAATTATTTTTTGGATAATTTACTATAGAAAAGGCAATCCCTGGCGTAATTAAAATTTGCGACAGTATAAAATTATTTTTTGAATAATTTACTATAGAAAAGGCAATCCCTGGCGTATTTAAAATTTGCGACAATAAAAAATTATTTTTTTAATAATTTACTATAGAAAAGGCAATCCCTGGCGTATTTAAAATTTGCGACAGTAAGAAATTAATTTGTAAGAAATTTACTATAGAAAAGGCAATCCCTGGCGCAATTAAAATTTGCGACAGTAGAAAATTATTTTTTGAATAATTTACTATAGAAAAGGCAATACCTGGCGCAATTAAAATTTGCGATAGTAGAAAATTATTTTTTGAATAATTTACTATAGAAAAGGCAATCCCTGGCGTAAGTAAAATTTGCGACAGTATAAAATTATTTTTTGAATAATTTACTATAGCAAAGGCAATCCCTGGCGTAATTAAAATTTGCGACAGTATAAAATTATTTTTTGAATAATTTACTATAGAAAAGGCAATCCCTGGCGTAATTAAAATTTGCGACAGTAGAAAATTATTTTTTGAATAATTTACTATAGAAAAGGCAATCCCTGGCGTAATTAAAATTTGCGACAGTAAAAAATTATTTTTTGAATAATTTACTATAGAAAAGGCAATCCCTGGCGCAATTAAAATTTGCGACAGTAAAAAATTAATTTGTGAGAAATTTACTATAGAAAAGGCAATCCCTGGCGCAATTAAAATTTGCGACAGTAGAAAATTATTTTTTGAAAAATTTACTGTAGAAAAGGCAAAACCTGGCGCAATTAAAATTTGCGACAGTAGAAAATTATTTTTTGAATAATTTACTGTAGAAAAGGCATTCCAGGGTGTATTTAAAATTTGCGACAGTAAAAAATTAATTTGTGAGAAATTTACTATAGAAAAGGCAATCCCTGGCGCACTTAAAATTTGCGACAGTAAAAAATTATTTTGTGAGAAATTTACTATAGAAAAGGCAATCCCTGGGATATTTAAAATTTGCGACAGTAGAAAATTATTTTTTGAATAATTTACTATAGAAAAGGCAAGAAAAGGCGTAGTTAAAATTTGCAACAGTAAAAAATTATTTTTTGAATAATTTACTATAGAAAAGGCAATCCCTGGGGTATTTAAAATTTGCGACAGTAAAAAATTAATTTGTGAGAAATTTACTATAGAAAAGGCAATCCCTGGGATATTTAAAATTTGCGACAGTAGAAAATTATTTTTGAATAATTTACTATAGAAAAGGCAATCCCTGGCGCAATTAAAATTTGCGACAGTAAAAAATTATTTTTTGAATAATTTACTATAGAAAAGGCAATCCCTGGCGTAATTAAAATTTGCGACAGTAGAAAATTATTTTTTGAATAATTTACTATAGAAAAGGCAATCCCTGGCGTATTTAAAATTTGCGACAGTAAAAAATTATTTTTTGAATAATTTACTATAGAAAAGGCAATCCCTGGCGTATTTAAAATTTGCGACAGTAAAAAATTATTTTTTGAATAATTAACTATAGAAAAGGCAATCCCTGGCGTGTTTAAAATTTGCGGCAGTAAGAAATTAATTTGTGAGAAATTTACTATAGAAAAGGCAATCCCTGGCGCAATTAAAATTTGCGACAGTTGAAAATTATTTTTTGAATAATTTACTATAGAAAAGGCATTCCCTGGCGTAATTAAAATTTGCGACAGTATAAAATTATGTTTTGAATAATTTACTAAAGAAAAGGCAATCCATGGCGTAATTAAAATTTGCGACAGTATAAAATTATTTTTTTGAATAATTTACTGTAGAAAAGGCAATCCCTGGCGCAATTAAAATTTGCGACAGTAGAAAATTATTTTTTGAATAATTTACTATAGAAAAGGCAATCCCTGGCGCACTTAAAATTTGCGACAGTAAAAAATTATTTTTTGAATAATTTACTATAGAAAAGGCAATCCCTGGCGCAATTAAAATTTCCGACAGTAAAAAATTATTTTTTGCAAAATTTACTATAGAAAAGGCAATCCCTGGCGTATTTAAAATTTGCGACAGTATAAAATTATTTTTTGAAAAATTTACTATATAAAAGGCAATCCCTGGCGTAATTAAAATTTGCGACAGAAAAAAATTATTTTTTGAATAATTTACTATAGAAAAGGCAATCCCTGGCGTAATTAAAATTTGTGACAGTATAAAATTATTTTTTGCAAAATTTACTATAGAAAAGGCAATCCCTGGCGTAATTAAAACTTGCGATAGTAAAAAATTATTTTTTGAAAAATTTACTATAGAAAAGGCAATCCCTGGCGCAATTACAATTTGCGACAGTAAAAAATTATTTTTTGAAAAATTTACTGTAGAAAGGCAATCCCTGGCGCAATTAAAATTTGCGACAGTAAAAAATTATTTTTTGAAAAATTTACTATAGAAAAGGCAATCCCTGGCGTATTTAAAATTTGCGACAGTAAAAAATTATTTTTTGAATAATTTACTATAGAAAAGGCAATCCCTGGCGTAATTAAAATTTGCGTCAGTAAAAAATTATTTTTTGAATAATTTACTATAGAAAAGGCAATCCCTGGCGTAATTAAAATTTGCGACAGTATAAAATTATTTTCTGAAAAATTTACTATATAAAAGGCAATCCCTGGCGTAATTAAAATTTGCGACAGTAAAAAATTATTTTTTGAATAATTTACTATAGAAAAGGCAATTCCTGGCGTAATTAAAATTTGCGACAGTAGAAAAATATTTTTTGAATAATTTACTATAGAAAAGGCAATCCCTGGCGTATTTAAAATTTGCGACAGTATAAAATTATTTTTTGAGAAATTTACTATATAAAAGGCAATCCCTGGCGTAATTAAAATTTGCGACAGTAAAAAATTATTTTTTGAATAATTTACTATAGAAAAGGCAATACCTGGCGTAATTAAAATTTGCGACAGTATAAAATTATTTTTTGCAAAATTTACTATAGAAAAGGCAATCCCTGGCGCAATTAAAATTTGCGACAGTAAAAAATTATTTTTTGAAAAATTTACTATAGAAAAGGCAATCCCTGGCGTATTTAAAATTTGCGACAGTAAAAAATTATTTTTTGAATAATTTACTATAGAAAAGGCAATCCCTGGCGTAATTAAAATTTGCGACAGTAAAAAATTATTTTTTGAATAATTTACTATAGAAAAGGCAATCCCTGGCGTAATTAAAATTTGCGACAGTATAAAATTATTTTTTGAAAAATTTACTATATAAAAGGCAATCCCTGGCGTAATTAAAATTTGCGACAGTAAAAAATTATTTTTTGAATAATTTACTATAGAAAAGGCAATTCCTGGCGTAATTAAAATTTGCGACAGTAAAAAATTATTTTTTGAAAAATTTACTATAGAAAAGGCAATCCCTGGCGTATTTAAAATTTGCGACAGTAAAAAATTATTTTTTGAATAATTTACTATAGAAAAGGCAATCCCTGGCGTAGTTAAAATTTGCGACAGTAAAAAATTATTTTTTGAATAATTTACTATAGAAAAGGCAATCCCTGGCGTAATTAAAATTTGCGACAGTAGAAAATTATTTTTGAATAATTTACTATAGAAAAGGCAATCCCTGGCGTAATTAAAATTTGCGACAGTTGAAAATTATTTTTTGAATAATTTACTATAGAAAAGGCAATCCCTGGCGTAATTAAAATTTGCGACAGTAAAAAATTATTTTTTGAATAATTTACTATAGAAAAGGCAATCCCTGGCGTATTTAAAATTTGCGACAGTATAAAATTAATTTTTGAAAAATTTACTGTAGAAAAGGCAATCCCTGGCGCAATTAAGATTTGCGACAGTAGAAAATTATTTTTTGAGAAATTTACTGTAGAAAGGCAATCCCTGGCGCAATTAAAATTTGCGACAGTAAAAAATTATTTTTTGAAAAATTTACTATAGAAAAGGCAATCCCTTTCGTATTTAAAATTTGCGACAGTAAAAAATTATTTTTTGAATAATTTACTATAGAAAAGGCAATCCCTGGCGTAATTAAAATTTGCGACAGTAAAAAATTATTTTTTGAATAATTTACTATAGAAAAGGCAATCCCTGGCGTAATTAAAATTTGCGACAGTATAAAATTATTTTTTGAAAAATTTACTATATAAAAGGCTATCCCTGGCGTAATTAAAATTTGCGACAGTAAAAAATTATTTTTTGAATAATTTACTATAGAAAAGGCAATCCCTGGCGTAATTAAAATTTGCGACAGTAGAAAATTATTTTTTGAATAATTTACTATAGAAAAGGCAATCCCTGGCGTATTTAAAATTTGCGACAGTAAAAAATTATTTTTTGCAAAATTTACTATAGAAAAGGCAATCCCTGGCGTATTTAAAATTTGCGACAGTATAAAATTAATTTTTGAAAAATTTACTGTAGAAAAGGCAATCCCTGGCGCAATTAAAATTTGCGACAGTAAAAAATTATTTTTTGAATAATTTACTGTAGAAAAGGCAATCCCTGGCGCAATTAAAATTTGCGACAGTAGAAAATTATTTTTTGAATAATTTACTATAGAAAAGGCAATCCCTGGCGTATTTAAAATTTGCGACAGTAAAAAATTATTTTTTGAATAATTTACTATAGAAAAGGCAATCCCTGGCGTAATTAAAATTTGCGACAGTAAAAAATTATTTTTTGAATAATTTACTATAGAAAAGGCAATCCCTGGCGTAATTAAAATTTGCGACAGTAAAAAATTATTTTTTGAATAATTTACTATAGAAAAGGCAATCCCTGGCGTAATTAAAATTTGCGACAGTAGAAAATTATTTTTTGAATAATTTACTATGAAAAGGCAATCCCTGGCGTAATTAAAATTTGCGACAGTAGAAAATTATTTTTTGAATAATTTACTATAGAAAAGGCAATCCCTGGCGTAATTAAAATTTGCGACAGTAAAAAATTATTTTTTGAATAATTTACTATAGAAAAGGCAATCCCTGGCGTATTTAAAATTTGCGACAGTAAAAAATTATTTTTTGAATAATTTACTATAGAAAAGGCAATCCCTGGCGTATTTAAAATTTGCGACAGTATAAAATTAATTTTTGAAAAATTTACTGTAGAAAAGGCAATCCCTGGCGCAATTAAAATTTGCGACAGTAGAAAATTATTTTTTGAATAATTTACTGTAGAAAAGGCAATCCTGGCGCAATTAAAATTTGCGACAGTAGAAAATTATTTTTTGAATAATTTACTATAGAAAAGGCCATCCCTGGCGTATTTAGAATTTGCGACAGTAGAAAATTATTTTTTGAATAATTTACTATAGAAAAGGCAATCCATGGCGTATTTAAAATTTGCGACAGTAAGAAATTAATTTGTGAGAAATTTACTATAGAAAAGGCAATCCCTGGCGTATTTAAAATTTGCGACAGTAACAAATTATTTTTTTAATAATTTACTATAGAAAAGGCAATCCCTGGCGTATTTAAAATTTGCGACAGTAAAAAATTATTTTTTGAATAATTTACTATAGAAAAGGCAATCCCTGGCGTAATTAAAATTTGCGACAGTAGAAAATTATTTTTTGAATAATTTACTGTAGAAAAGGCAATCCCTGGCGCAATTAAAATTTGCGACAGTAAAAAATTATTTTTTGAATAATTTACTATAGAAAAGGCAATCCCTGGCGCAATTAAAATTTGCGACAGTAAAAAATTATTTTTTGCAAAATTTACTATAGAAAAGGCAATCCCTGGCGTATTTAAAATTTGCGACAGTATAAAATTAATTTTTGAAAAATTTACTGTAGAAAAGGCAATCCCTGGCGCAATTAAAATTTGCGACAGTAGAAAATTATTTTTTGAATAATTTACTGTAGAAAAGGCAATCCCTGGCGCAATTAAAATTTGCGACAGTAAGAAATTATTTTTTGAATAATTTACTGTAGAAAACGCAATCCCTGGCGCAATTAAAATTTGCGACAGTAAAAAATTATTTTTTGAATAATTTACTATAGAAAAGGCAATCCCTGGCGTATTTAAAATTTGCGACAGTAAGAAATTAATTTGTGAGAAATTTACTATAGAAAAGGTAAACCTGGCGCAATTACAATTTGCGACAGTAAAAAATTATTTTTTGAATAATTTACTATAGAAAAGGCAATCCCTGGCGTAATTAAAATTTGCGACAGTTGAAAATTATTTTTTGAATAATTTACTATAGAAAAGGCAATCCCTGGCGTAATTAAAATTTGCGACAGTAGAAAATTATTTTTTGAATAATTTACTATAGAAAAGGCAATCCCTGGCGTAATTAAAATTTGCGACAGTTGAAAATTATTTTTTGAATAATTTACTATAGAAAAGGCAATCCCTGGCGTAATTAAAATTTGCGACAGTAGAAAATAATTTTTTGAATAATTTACTATAGAAAAGGCAATACCTGGCGTAATTAAAATTTGCGACAGTTGAAAATTATTTTTTGAATAATTTACTATAGAAAAGGCAATCCCTGGCGTAATTAAAATTTGCGACAGTAGAAAATTATTTTTTGAATAATTTACTATAGAAAAGGCAATCCCTGGCGTAATTAAAATTTGCGACAGTAAAAAATTATTTTTTGAATAATTTACTATAGAAAAGGCAATCCCTGGCGTAATTAAAATTTGCGACAGTAAAAAATTATTTTTTGAATAATTTACTATAGAAAAGGCAATCCCTGGCGTAATTAAAATTTGCGACAGTAAAAAATTATTTTTTGAATAATTTACTATAGAAAAGGCAATCCCTGGCGTAATTAAAATTTGCGACAGTAGAAAATTATTTTTTGAATAATTTACTATGAAAAGGCAATACCTGGCGTAATTAAAATTTGCGACAGTAGAAAATTATTTTTTGAATAATTTACTATAAAAAAGGCAATCCCTGGCGTAATTAAAATTTGCGACAGTAAAAAATTATTTTTTGAATAATTTACTATAGAAAAGGCAATCCCTGGCGTAATTAAAATTTGCGACAGTATAAAATTATTTTTTGAAAAATTTACTATATAAAAGGCTATCCCTGGCGTAATTAAAATTTGCGACAGTAAAAAATTATTTTTTGAATAATTTACTATAGAAAAGGCAATCCCTGGCGTAATTAAAATTTGCGACAGTAGAAAATTATTTTTTGAATAATTTACTATAGAAAAGGCAATCCCTGGCGTATTTAAAATTTGCGACAGTAAAAAATTATTTTTTGCAAAATTTACTATAGAAAAGGCAATCCCTGGCGTATTTAAAATTTGCGACAGTATAAAATTAGTTTTTGAAAAATTTACTGTAGAAAAGGCAATCCCTGGCGCAATTAAAATTTGCGACAGTAAAAAATTATTTTTTGAATAATTTACTGTAGAAAAGGCAATCCCTGGCGCAATTAAAATTTGCGACAGTTGAAAATTATTTTTTGAATAATTTACTATAGAAAAGGCAATCCCTGGCGTATTTAAAATTTGCGACAGTAAAAAATTATTTTTTGAATAATTTACTATAGAAAAGGCAATCCCTGGCGTAATTAAAATTTGCGACAGTAAAATATTATTTTTTGAATAATTTACTATAGAAAAGGCAATCCCTGGCGTAATTAAAATTTGCGACAGTAAAAAATTATTTTTTGAATAATTTACTATAGAAAAGGCAATCCCTGGCGTAATTAAAATTTGCGACAGTAGAAAATTATTTTTTGAATAATTTACTATGAAAAGGCAATCCCTGGCGTAATTAAAATTTGCGACAGTAGAAAATTATTTTTTGAATAATTTACTATAGAAAAGGCAATCCCTGGCGTAATTAAAATTTGCGACAGTAGAAAATTATTTTTTGAATAATTTACTATAGAAAAGGCAATCCCTGGCGTATTTAAAATTTGCGACAGTAAAAAATTATTTTTTGCAAAATTTACTATAGAAAAGGCAATCCCTGGCGTATTTAAAATTTGCGACAGTATAAAATTAATTTTTGAAAAATTTACTGTAGAAAAGGCAATCCCTGGCGCAATTAAAATTTGCGACACTAAAAAATTATTTTTTGAATAATTTACTGTAGAAAAGGCAATCCCTGGCGCAATTAAAATTTGCGACAGTAGAAAATTATTTTTTGAATAATTTACTATAGAAAAGGCAATCCCTGGCGTATTTAAAATTTGCGACAGTAAAAAATTATTTTTTGAATAATTTACTATAGAAAAGGCAATCCCTGGCGTAATTAAAATTTGCGACAGTAAAAAATTATTTTTTGAATAATTTACTATAGAAAAGGCAATCCCTGGCGTAATTAAAATTTGCGACAGTAAAAAATTATTTTTTGAATAATTTACTATAGAAAAGGCAATCCCTGGCGTAATTAAAATTTGCGACAGTAGAAAATTATTTTTTGAATAATTTACTATGAAAAGGCAATCCCTGGCGTAATTAAAATTTGCGACAGTAGAAAATTATTTTTTGAATAATTTACTATAGAAAAGGCAATCCCTGGCGTAATTAAAATTTGCGACAGTAAAAAATTATTTTTTGAATAATTTACTATAGAAAAGGCAATCCCTGGCGTATTTAAAATTTGCGACAGTAAAAAATTATTTTTTGAATAATTTACTATAGAAAAGGCAATCCCTGGCGTATTTAAAATTTGCGACAGTATAAAATTAATTTTTGAAAAATTTACTGTAGAAAAGGCAATCCCTGGCGCAATTAAAATTTGCGACAGTAGAAAATTATTTTTTGAATAATTTACTGTAGAAAAGGCAATCCTGGCGCAATTACAATTTGCGACAGTAGAAAATTATTTTTTGAATAATTTACTATAGAAAAGGCCATCCCTGGCGTATTTAAAATTTGCGACAGTAGAAAATTATTTTTTGAATAATTTACTATAGAAAAGGCAATACCTGGCGTATTTAAAATTTGCGACAGTAAGAAATTATTTTTTGAATAATTTACTATAGAAAAGGCAATCCCTGGCGTATTTAAAATTTGCGACAGTAACAAATTATTTTTTTAATAATTTACTATAGAAAAGGCAATCCCTGGCGTATTTAAAATTTGCGACAGTAAAAAATAATTTTTTGAATAATTTACTATAGAAAAGGCAATCCCTGGCGTAATTAAAATTTGCGACAGTAGAAAATTATTTTTTGAATAATTTACTATAGAAAAGGCAATCCCTGGCGCAATTAAAATTTGCGACAGTAAAAAATTATTTTTTGCAAAATTTACTATAGAAAAGGCAATCCCTGGCGTATTTAAAATTTGCGACAGTATAAAATTAATTTTTGAAAAATTTACTGTAGAAAAGGCAATCCCTGGCGCAATTAAAATTTGCGACAGTAGAAAATTATTTTTTGAATAATTTACTGTAGAAAAGGCAATCCCTGGCGCAATTAAAATTTGCGACAGTAAAAAATTATTTTTTGAATAATTTACTGTAGAAAACGCAATCCCTGGCGCAATTAAAATTTGCGACAGTAAAAAATTATTTTTTGAATAATTTACTATAGAAAAGGCAATCCCTGGCGTATTTAAAATTTGCGACAGTAAGAAATTAATTTGTGAGAAATTTACTATAGAAGAGGTAATCCCTGGCGCAATTACAATTTGCGACAGTAAAAAATTATTTTTTGAATAATTTACTATAGAAAAGGCAATCCCTGGCGTAATTAAAATTTGCGACAGTTGAAAATTATTTTTTGAATAATTTACTATAGAAAAGGCAATCCCTGGCGTAATTAAAATTTGCGACAGTAGAAAATTATTTTTTGAATAATTTACTATAGAAAAGGCAATCCCTGGCGTAATTAAAATTTGCGACAGCTGAAAATTATTTTTTGAATAATTTACTATAGAAAAGGCAATCCCTGGCGTAATTAAAATTTGCGACAGTAGAAAATTATTTTTTGAATAATTTACTATAGAAAAGGCAATCCCTGGCGTATTTAAAATTTGCGACAGTAAAAAATTATTTTTTGAATAATTTACTATAGAAAAGGCAATCCCTGGCGTAATTAAAATTTGCGACAGTAAAAAATTATTTTTTGAATAATTTACTATAGAAAAGGCAATCCCTGGCGTAATTAAAATTTGCGACAGTAAAAAATTATTTTTTGAATAATTTACTATAGAAAAGGCAATCCCTGGCGTAATTAAAATTTGCGACAGTAAAAAATTATTTTTTGAATAATTCACTATAGAAAAGGCAATCCCTGGCGTAATTAAAATTTGCGACAGTAGAAAATTATTTTTTGAATAATTTACTATGGAAAGGCAATCCCTGGCGTAATTAAAATTTGCGACAGTAGAAAATTATTTTTTGAATAATTTACTATAGAAAAGGCAATCCCTGGCGTAATTAAAATTTGCGACAGTAGAAAATTATTTTTTGAATAATTTACTATAGAAAAGGCAATCCCTGGCGTATTTAAAATTTGCGACAGTAAAAAATTATTTTTTGCAAAATTTACTATAGAAAAGGCAATCCCTGGCGTATTTAAAATTTGCGACAGTAGAAAATTATTTTTTGAATAATTTACTATAGAAAAGGCAATCCCTGGCGTAATTAAAATTTGCGACAGTTGAAAATTATTTTTTGAATAATTTACTATAGAAAAGGCAATCCCTGGCGTAATTAAAATTTGCGACAGTAGAAAATTATTTTTTGAATAATTTACTATAGAAAAGGCAATCCCTGGCGTATTTAAAATTTGCGACAGTAAAAAATTATTTTTTGAATAATTTACTATAGAAAAGGCAATCCCTGGCGTAATTAAAATTTGCGACAGTAAAAAATTATTTTTTGAATAATTTACTATAGAAAAGGCAATCCCTGGCGTAATTAAAATTTGCGACAGTAAAAAATTATTTTTTGAATAATTTACTATAGAAAAGGCAATCCCTGGCGTAATTAAAATTTGCGACAGTAAAAAATTATTTTTTGAATAATTCACTATAGAAAAGGCAATCCCTGGCGTAATTAAAATTTGCGACAGTAGAAAATTATTTTTTGAATAATTTACTATGAAAAGGCAATCCCTGGCGTAATTAAAATTTGCGACAGTAGAAAATTATTTTTTGAATAATTTACTATAGAAAAGGCAATCCCTGGCGTAATTAAAATTTGCGACAGTAGAAAATTATTTTTTGAATAATTTACTATAGAAAAGGCAATCCCTGGCGTATTTAAAATTTGCGACAGTAAAAAATTATTTTTTGCAAAATTTACTATAGAAAAGGCAATCCCTGGCGTATTTAAAATTTGCGACAGTATAAAATTAATTTTTGAAAAATTTACTGTAGAAAAGGCAATCCCTGGCGCAATTAAAATTTGCGACAGTAAAAAATTATTTTTTGAATAATTTACTGTAGAAAAGGCAATCCCTGGCGCAATTAAAATTTGCGACAGTAGAAAATTATTTTTTGAATAATTTACTATAGAAAAGGCAATCCCTGGCGTATTTAAAATTTGCGACAGTAAAAAATTATTTTTTGAATAATTTACTATAGAAAAGGCAATCCCTGGCGTATTTAAAATTTGCGACAGTATAAAATTAATTTTTGAAAAATTTACTGTAGAAAAGGCAATCCCTGGCGCAATTAAAATTTGCGACAGTAGAAAATTATTTTTTGAATAATTTACTGTAGAAAAGGCAATCCTGGCGCAATTACAATTTGCGACAGTAGAAAATTATTTTTTGAATAATTTACTATAGAAAAGGCCATCCCTGGCGTATTTAAAATTTGCGACAGTAGAAAATTATTTTTTGAATAATTTACTATAGAAAAGGCAATACCTGGCGTATTTAAAATTTGCGACAATAAAAAATTATTTTTTGAATAATTTACTATAGAAAAGGCAATCCCTGGCGTATTTAAAATTTGCGACAGTAACAAATTATTTTTTTAATAATTTACTATAGAAAAGGCAATCCCTGGCGTATTTAAAATTTGCGACAGTAAAAAATTATTTTTTGAATAATTTACTATAGAAAAGGCAATCCCTGGCGTAATTAAAATTTGCGACAGTAGAAAATTATTTTTTGAATAATTTACTATAGAAAAGGCAATCCCTGGCGCAATTAAAATTTGCGACAGTAAAAAATTATTTTTTGCAAAATTTACTATAGAAAAGGCAATCCCTGGCGTATTTAAAATTTCCGACAGTATAAAATTAATTTTTGAAAAATTTACTGTAGAAAAGGCAATCCCTGGCGCAATTAAAATTTGCGACAGTAGAAAATTATTTTTTGAATAATTTACTGTAGAAAAGGCAATCCCTGGCGCAATTAAAATTTGCGACAGTAAGAAATTATTTTTTGAATAATTTACTGTAGAAAACGCAATCCCTGGCGCAATTAAAATTTGCGACAGTAAAAAATTATTTTTTGAATAATTTACTATAGAAAAGGCAATCCCTGGCGTATTTAAAATTTGCGACAGTAAGAAATTAATTTGTGAGAAATTTACTATAGAAAAGGTAATCCCTGGCGCAATTACAATTTGCGACAGTAAAAAATTATTTTTTGAATAATTTACTATAGAAAAGGCAATCCCTGGCGTAATTAAAATTTGCGACAGTTGAAAATTATTTTTTGAATAATTTACTATAGAAAAGGCAATCCCTGGCGTAATTAAAATTTGCGACAGTAGAAAATTATTTTTTGAATAATTTACTATAGAAAAGGCAATCCCTGGCGTAATTAAAATTTGCGACAGTTGAAAATTATTTTTTGAATAATTTACTATAGAAAAGGCAATCCCTGGCGTAATTAAAATTTGCGACAGTAGAAAATTATTTTTTGAATAATTTACTATAGAAAAGGCAATCCCTGGCGTATTTAAAATTTGCGACAGTAAAAAATTATTTTTTGAATAATTTACTATAGAAAAGGCAATCCCTGGCGTAATTAAAATTTGCGACAGTAAAAAATTATTTTTTGAATAATTTACTATAGAAAAGGCAATCCCTGGCGTAATTAAAATTTGCGACAGTAAAAAATTATTTTTTGAATAATTTACTATAGAAAAGGCAATCCCTGGCGTAATTAAAATTTGCGACAGTAAAAAATTATTTTTTGAATAATTCACTATAGAAAAGGCAATCCCTGGCGTAATTAAAATTTGCGACAGTAGAAAATTATTTTTTGAATAATTTACTATGAAAAGGCAATCCCTGGCGTAATTAAAATTTGCGACAGTAGAAAATTATTTTTTGAATAATTTACTATAGAAAAGGCAATCCCTGGCGTAATTAAAATTTGCGACAGTAAAAAATTATTTTTTGAATAATTTACTATAGAAAAGGCAATCCCTGGCGTAATTAAAATTTGCGACAGTATAAAATTATTTTTTGAAAAATTTACTATATAAAAGGCTATCCCTGGCGTAATTAAAATTTGCGACAGTAAAAAATTATTTTTTGAATAATTTACTATAGAAAAGGCAATCCCTGGCGTAATTAAAATTTGCAACAGTAGAAAATTATTTTTTGAATAATTTACTATAGAAAAGGCAATCCCTGGCGTATTTAAAATTTGCGACAGTAAAAAATTATTTTTTGCAAAATTTACTATAGAAAAGGCAATCCCTGGCGTATTTAAAATTTGCGACAGTATAAAATTAATTTTTGAAAAATTTACTGTAGAAAAGGCAATCCCTGGCGCAATTAAAATTTGCGACAGTAAAAAATTATTTTTTGAATAATTTACTGTAGAAAAGGCAATCCCTGGCGCAATTAAAATTTGCGACAGTTGAAAATTATTTTTTGAGTAATTTACTATAGAAAAGGCAATCCCTGGCGTATTTAAAATTTGCGACAGTAAAAAATTATTTTTTGAATAATTTACTATAGAAAAGGCAATCCCTGGCGTAATTAAAATTTGCGACAGTAAAAAATTATTTTTTGAATAATTTACTATAGAAAAGGCAATCCCTGGCGTAATTAAAATTTGCGACAGTAAAAAATTATTTTTTGAATAATTTACTATAGAAAAGGCAATCCCTGGCGTAATTAAAATTTGCGACAGTAGAAAATTATTTTTTGAATAATTTACTATGAAAAGGCAATCCCTGGCGTAATTAAAATTTGCGACAGTAGAAAATTATTTTTTGAATAATTTACTATAGAAAAGGCAATCCCTGGCGTAATTAAAATTTGCGACAGTAAAAAATTATTTTTTGAATAATTTACTATAGAAAAGGCAATCCCTGGCGTATTGAAAATTTGCGACAGTAAAAAATTATTTTTTGAATAATTTACTATAGAAAAGGCAATCCCTGGCGTATTTAAAATTTGCGACAGTATAAAATTAATTTTTGAAAAATTTACTGTAGAAAAGGCAATCCCTGGCGCAATTAAAATTTGCGACAGTAGAAAATTATTTTTTGAATAATTTACTGTAGAAAAGGCAATCCTGGCGCAATTAAAATTTGCGAAAGTAGAAAATTATTTTTTGAATAATTTACTATAGAAAAGGCCATCCCTGGCGTATTTAAAATTTGCGACAGTAGAAAATTCAGTAGAAAATTATTTTTTGAATAATTTACTATAGAAAAGGCAATACCTGGCGTATTTAAAATTTGCGACAGTAAAAAATTATTTTTTGAATAATTTACTATAGAAAAGGCAATCCCTGGCGTATTTAAAATTTGCGACAGTAACAAATTATGTTTTTAATAATTTACTATAGAAAAGGCAATCCCTGGCGTATTTAAAATTTGCGACAGTAAAAAATTATTTTTTGAATAATTTACTATAGAAAAGGCAATCCCTGGCGTAATTAAAATTTGCGACAGTAGAAAATTATTTTTTGAATAATTTACTATAGAAAAGGCAATCCCTGGCGCAATTAAAATTTGCGACAGTAAAAAATTATTTTTTGCAAAATTTACTATAGAAAAGGCAATCCCTGGCGTATTTAAAATTTGCGACAGTATAAAATTAATTTTTGAAAAATTTACTGTAGAAAAGGCAATCCCTGGCGCAATTAAAATTTGCGACAGTAGAAAATTATTTTTTGAATAATTTACTGTAGAAAGGCAATCCCTGGCGCAATTAAAATTTGCGACAGTAAAAAATTATTTTTTGAATAATTTACTGTAGAAAACGCAATCCCTGGCGCAATTAAAATTTTCGACAGTAAAAAAATTATTTTTTGAATAATTTACTATAGAAAAGGCAATCCCTGGCGTATTTAAAATTTGCGACAGTAAGAAATTAGTTTGTGAGAAATTTACTATAGAAAAGGTAATCCTGGCGCAATTACAATTTGCGACAGTAAAAAATTATTTTTTGAATAATTTACTATAGAAAAGGCAATCCCTGGCGTAATTAAAATTTGCGACAGTTGAAAATTATTTTTTGAATAATTTACTATAGAAAAGGCAATCCCTGCGTAATTAAAATTTGCGACAGTAGAAAATTATTTTTTGAATAATTTACTATAGAAAAGGCAATCCCTGGCGTAATTAAAATTTGCGACAGTTGAAAATTATTTTTTGAATAATTTACTATAGAAAAGGCAATCCCTGGCGTAATTAAAATTTGCGACAGTAGAAAATTATTTTTTGAATAATTTACTATAGAAAAGGCAATCCCTGGCGTATTTAAAATTTGCGACAGTAAAAAATTATTTTTTGAATAATTTACTATAGAAAAGGCAATCCCTGGCGCACTTAAAAGTTGCGACAGTAAAAAATTATTTTTTGAATAATTTACTATAGAAAAGGCAATCCCTGGCGTATTTAAAATTTGCGACAGTAAAAAATTATTTTTTGAATAATTTACTATAGAAAAGGCAATCCCTGGCGTAATTAAAATTTGCGACAGTAGAAAATTATTTTTTGAATAATTTACTATAGAAAAGACAATCCCTGGCGTAATTAAAATTTTCGACAGTAAAAAATTAATATTTTGAAAAATTTACTGTAGAAAAGGCAATCCCTGGCGCAATTAAAATTTGCGACAGTAGAAAATTATTTTTTTGAATAATTTACTATAGAAAAGGCAATCCCTGGCGCAATTAAAATTTGCGACAGTAGAAAATTATTTTTGAATAATTTACTATAGAAAAGGCAATCCCTGGCGTGTTTAAAATTTGCGACAGTAAAAAATTATTTTTTGAAAAATTTACTATAGAAAAGGTAATCCCTGGCGCAATTACAATTTGCGACAGTAAAAAATTATTTTTTGAAAAATTTACTGTAGAAAGGCAATCCCTGGCGCAATTAAAATTAGCGACAGTAGAAAAATTATTTTTTGAAAAGTTTACTATAGAAAAGGCAATCCCTGGCGCAATTAAAATTTGCGACAGTAAAAAATTATTTTTTGCAAAATTTACTGTAGAAAAGGCAATCCCTGGCGCAATTAAAACTTGCGATAGTAAAAATTATTTTTTGAATAATTTACTATAGAAAAGGCAATCCCTGGCGGATTTGAAATTTGCGACAGTAAACAATTATTTTTTGAATAATTGACTATAGAAAAGGCAATCCTGGCGTAATTAAAATTTGCGACAGTAGAAAATTATTTTTTGAATAATTTACTATAGAAAAGGGCAATCCCTGGCGCAATTAAAATTTGCGACAGAAAAAAATTATTTTTTTGCAAAATTTACTGTAGAAAAGGCAATCCCTGGCGCAATTAAAACTTGCGATAGTAAAAAATTATTTTTTGAAATAATTTACTATAGAAAAGGCAATCCCTGGCGGATTTGAAATTTGCGACAGCAAAAAATTATTTTTTGAATAACTTACTATAGAAAAGGCAATCCCTGGCGTAATTAAAATTTGCGACAGTAGAAAATTATTTTTTGAATAATTTACTATAGAAAAGCAATACCTGGCGCACTTAAAATTTGCGACAGTATAAAATTATTTTTTGAATAATTTACTATAGAAAAGGCAATCCCTGGCGTAATTAAAATTTGCGACAGTATAAAATTATTTTTTTGAATAATTTACTATAGAAAAGGCAATCCCTGGCGCAATTAAAATTTGCGACAGAAAAAATTATTTTTTTGAATAATTTACTATAGAAAAGGCAATCCCTGGCTCAATTAAAATTTGCGACAGTAGAAAATTATTTTTTGAATAATTTACTATAGAAAAGGCAATCCCTGGCGCAATTAAAATTTGCGACAGTAGAAAATTATTTTTTGAATAATTTACTATAGAAAAGGCAATCCCTGGGCATTTAAAATTTGCGACAGTAAAAAATTATTTTTTGAAAAATTTACTATAGAAAAGGTAATCCCTGGCGCAATTACAATTTGCGACAGTAAAAAAATAATTTTTTGAAAATTTACTGTAGAAACGCAATCCTGGCGCAATTAAAATTTGCGACAGTAGAAAATTATTTTTTGAAAAAGTTTACTATAGAAAAGGCAATCCCTGGCGCAATTAAAATTTGCGACAGTAAAAAATTATTTTTTGCAAAATTTACTGAAGAAAAGGCAATCCCTGGCGCAATTAAAACTTTGCGATAGTAAAAAAATTATTTTTTGAATAATTTACTATAGAAAAGGCAATCCCTGGCGGATTTGAAATTTGCGACAGTAAAAAATTATTTTTTGAATAATTTACTATAGAAAAGGCAATCCATGGCGTAATTAAAATTTGCGACAGTAGAAAATTATTTTTTGAATAATTTACTATAGAAAAGGCAATCCCTGGCGCAATTAAAATTTGCGACAGAAAAAAATTATTTTTTGCAAAATTTACTGTAGAAAAGGCAATCCCTGGCGCAATTAAAACTTGCGATAGTAAAAAATTATTTTTTGAATAATTTACTATAGAAAAGGCAATCCCTGGCGTATTTAAAATTTGCGACAGTAAAAAATTATTTTTTGAATAATTTACTATAGAAAAGGCAATACCTGGCGTAATTAAAATTTGCGACAGTAGAAAATTATTTTTTGAATAATTTACTATAGAAAAGGCAATCCCTGGCGCACTTAAAATTTGCGACAGTATAAAATAATTTTTTCAATAATTTACTATAGAGAAGGCAATCCCTGGCGCACTTAAAATTTGCGACAGAAAAAAATATTTTTTGAATAATTTACTATAGAAAAGGCAATCCCTGGCGTAATTAAAATTTGCGACAGTTGAAAATTATTTTTTGAATAATTTACTATAGAAAAGGCAATCCCTGGCGCAATTAAAATTTGCTACAGTAAAAAATTATTTTTTGCAAATTTTACTATAGAAAAGGCAATCCATGGCGTAATTAAAATTTGCGACAGTATAAAATTATTTTTTGAATAATTTACTACAGAAAAGGCAATCCCTGGCGTAATTAAAATTTGCGACAGTAGAAAATTATTTTTTGAATAATTTACTATAGAAAAGGCAATCCCTGGCGTAATTAAAATTTGCGACAGTATAAAATTATTTTTTGCAAAATTTACTATAGAAAAGGCAATCCCTGGCGTAATTAAAATTTGCGACAGTTGAAAATTATTTTTTGAATAATTTACTATAGAAAAGGCAATCCCTGGCGCAATTAAAATTTGCGACAGTAAAAAATTATTTTTTGCAAAATTTACTATAGAAAAGGCAATCCCTGGCGTAATTAAAATTTGCGACAGTATAAAATTATTTTTTGAATAATTTACTATAGAAAAGGCAATCCCTGGCGTAATTAAAATTTGCGACAGTTGAAAATTATTTTTTGAATAATTTACTATAGAAAAGGCAATCCCTGGCGCAATTAAAATTTGCGACAGTAGAAAATTATTTTTTGAATAATTTACTATAGAAAAGGCAATCCCTGGCGTAATTAAAATTTGCGACAGTAGAAAATTATTTTTTGAATAATTTACTATAGAAAAGGCAATCCCTGGCGTAATTAAAATTTGCGACAATAAAAAATTATTTTTTGAATAATTTACTACAGAAAAGGCAATCCTTGGCGTAATTAAAATTTGCGACAGTAGAAAATTATTTTTTGAATAATTTACTATAGAAAAGGCAATCCCTGGCGCAATTAAAATTTGCGACAGTAGAAAATTATTTTTTGAATAATTTACTATAGAAAAGGCAATCCCTGGCGCACTTAAAA
This sequence comes from Dioctria linearis, assembly GCA_963930735.1. Classification (NCBI taxonomy): domain Eukaryota; kingdom Metazoa; phylum Arthropoda; class Insecta; order Diptera; family Asilidae; genus Dioctria; species Dioctria linearis. Next base: position 23,443 of record CAWVNZ010002594.1, read on the forward strand.
TTTGCGACAGTAGAAAATTATTTTTTGAATAATTTACTGTAGAAAAGGCAATCCCTGACGCAATTAAAATTTGCGACAGTAGAAAATTATTTTTTGAATTATTTACTATAGAAAAGGCAATCCCTGGCGTATTTAAAATTTGCGACAGTAAAAAATTATTTTTTGAATAATTTACTATAGAAAAGGCAATCCCTGGCGTATTTAAAATTTGCGACAGTAAAAAATTATTTTTTGAATAATTTACTATAGAAAAGGCAATCCCTGGCGTAATTAAAATTTGCGACAGTAAAAAATTATTTTTTGAATAATTTACTATAGAAAAGGCAATATCTGGCGCACTTAAAATTTGCGACAGTAAAAAATTATTTTTTGAATAATTTACTATAGAAAGGGCAATCCCTGGGATATTTAAAATTTGCGACAGTAAAAAATTATTTTTTGAATAATTTACTATAGAAAAGGCAATCCCTGGCGTATTTAAAATTTGCGACAGTAAAAAATTATTTTTTGAATAATTTACTATAGAAACGGCAATCCCTGGCGTATTTAAAATTTGCGACAGTAAAAAATTATTTTTTGAATAATTTACTATAGAAAAGGCAATCCCTGGCGCAATTAAAATTTGCGACAGTAAAAAATTATTTTTTGCAAAATTTACTATAGAAAAGGCAATCCCTGGCGTATTTAAAATTTGCGACAGTAGAAAATTATTTTTTGAATAATTTACTATAGAAAAGGCAATCCCTGGCGCAATTACAATTTGCGACAGTAAAAAATTATTTTTTGAAAAATTTACTGTAGAAAAGGCAATCCCTGGCGCAATTAAAATTTGCGACAGTAGAAAATTATTTTTTGAATAATTTACTATAGAAAAGGCAATCCCTGGCGTAATTAAAATTTGCGACAGTAAAAAATTATTTTTTGAATAATTTACTATAGAAAAGGCAATCCCTGGCGTATTTAAAATTTGCGACAGTAAGAAATTAATTTGTGAGAAATTTACTATAGAAAAGGCAATCCCTGGGATATTTAAAATTTGCGACAGTAAAAAATTATTTTTTGAAAAATTTACTATAGAAAAGGCAATCCCTGGCGCACTTAAAATTTGCCACAGTAAAAAATTATTTTTTGAATAATTTACTATAGAAAAGGCAATCCCTGGCGTATTTAAAATTTGCGACAGTATAAAATTATTTTTTGCAAAATTTACTATAGAAAAGGCAATCCCTGGCGCACTTAAAATTTGCGACAGTAAAAAATTATTTTTTGAATAATTTACTATAGAAAAGGCAATCCCTGGCGTAATTAAAATTTGCGACAGTATAAAATTATTTTTTGCATAATTTACTATAGAAAAGGCAATCCCTGGCGCACTTAAAATTTGCGACAGTAGAAAATTATTTTTTGAATAATTTACTATAGAAAAGGCAATCCCTGGCGTAATTAAAATTTGCAACAGTAAAATATTATTTTTTGAATAATTTACTAGAAAAGGCAATCCCTGGCGTAATTAAAATTTGCGACAGTAGAAAATTATTTTTTGAATAATTTACTATAGAAAAGGCAATCCCTGGATATTTAAAATTTGCGACAGTAGAAAATTATTTTTTGAATAATTTGCTGTAGAAAAGGCAATCCCTGGCGCAATAAAACTTGCGATAGTAAAAAATTATTTTTTGAAAAATTTATTGTAGAAAAGGCAATTCCTGGCGTACTTAAAATTTGCGACAGTAAAAAATTATTTTTTGAATAATTTACTATAGAAAAGGCAATCCCTGGCGTAATTAAAATTTGCGACAGTATAAAATTATTTTTTGCAAAATTTACTATAGAAAAGGCAATCCCTGGCGTATTTAAAATTTGCGACAGTAAAAAAATTAATTTGTGAAAAATTTACCTGGCGAAATTGAAATTTGCGAGAGTAAAAAATTATTTTTTGAAAAATTTACTATAAGAAAAGGCAATTCCTGGCGCACCTTAAATTTGCGACAGTAAAAATTATTTTTTGAATAATTTACTATAGAAAAGGCAATCCCTGGCGTAATTAAAATTTGCGACAGTATAAAATTATTTTTTGAATAATTTACTATAGAAAAGGCAATCCCTGGCGCAATTAAAATTTGCGACAGAAAAAATTATTTTTTGAATAATTTACTATAGAAAAGGCAATCCCTGGCTCAATTAAAATTTGCGACAGTAGAAAATTATTTTTTGAATAATTTACTATAGAAAAGGCAATCCCTGGCGCAATTAAAATTTGCGACAGTAGAAAATTATTTTTTGAATAATTTACTATAGAAAAGGCAATCCCTGGGGTATTTAAAATTTGCGACAGTAAAAAATTATTTTTTTGAATAATTTACTATAGAAAAGGTAATCCCTGGCGCAATTACAATTTGCGACAGTAAAAAATTATTTTTTGAAAAATTTACTGTAGAAACGCAATCCCTGGCGCAATTTAAAATTTGCGACAATAGAAAATTATTTTTTGAAAAGTTTACTATAGAAAAGGCAATCCTGGCGCAATTAAAATTTGCGACAGTAAAAAATTATTTTTTGCAAAATTTACTGTAGAAAAGGTAATCCCTGGCGCAATTACAATTTGCGACAGTAAAAAATTATTTTTTGAAAAATTTACTGTAGAAACGCAATCCCTGGCGCAATTAAAATTTGCGACAATAGAAAATTATTTTTTGAATAATTTACTATAGAAAAGGCAATCCTGGCGGATTTGAAATTTGCGACAGTAAAAAATTATTTTTGAATAATTTACTATAGAGAAGGCAATCCCTGGCGCACTTAAAATTTGTGACAGAAAAAATTATTTTTTGAATAATTTACTATAGAAAAGGGCAATCCCTGGCGTAATTAAAATTTGCGACAGTTGAAAATTATTTTTTGAATTATTTACTATAGAAAAGGCAATCCTGGCGCAATTAAAATTTGCTACAGTAAAAAATTATTTTTTGCAAATTTTACTATAGAAAAGGCAATCCATGGCGTAATTAAAATTTGCGACAGTATAAAATTCTTTTTTGAATAATTTACTATAGAAAAGGCAATCCCTGGCGTAATTAAAATTTGCGACAGTAGAAAATTATTTTTTTGAACAATTTACTATAGAAAAGGCAATCCCTGGCGTAATTAAAATTTGCGACAGTAAAAAATTATTTTTTGAACTAATTTACTATAGAAAAGGCAATCCCTGGCGCAATTACAATTTGCGACAGTAAAAAATTATTTTTTGAAAAATTTACTGTAGAAACGCAATCCCTGGCGCAATTAAAATTTGCGACAATAGAAAATTATTTTTTGAATAATTTACTATAGAAAAGGCAATCCCTGGCGGATTTGAAATTTGCGACAGTTAAAAAATTATTTTTGAATAATTTACTATAGAAAAGGCAATCCCTGGCGTTATTAAAATTTGCGACAGTAGAAAATTATTTTTGAATAATTTACTATAGAAAAGGCAATCCCTGGCGCAATTAAAATTTGCGACAGAAAAAAAATTATTTTTTGCAAAATTTACTGTAGAAAAGGCAATCCCTGGCGCATTAAAACTTGCGATAGTAAAAAATTATTTTTTGAATAATTTACTATAGAAAAGGCAATCCCTGGCGTATTTAAAATTTGCGACAGTAAAAAATTATTTTTTGAATAATTTACTATAGAAAAGGCAATCCCTGGCGTAATTAAAATTTGCGACAGTAGAAAATTATTTTTTGAATAATTTACTATAGAAAAGGCAATCCCTGGCGCACCTAAAATTTGCGACAGTATAAAATAATTTTTTCAATAATTTACTATAGAAAAGAGCAATCCCTGGCGTAATTAAAATTTGCGACAGTATAGAATTATTTTTTGAATAATTTACTATAGAGAAGGCAATCCCTGGCGCACTTAAAATTTGTGACAGAAAAATTATTTTTTGAATAATTTACTATAGAAAAGGCAATCCCTGGCGTAATTAAAATTTGCGACAGTTGAAAATTATTTTTTGAATTATTTACTATAGAAAAGGCAATCCCTGGCGCAATTAAAATTTGCTACAGTAAAAAATTATTTTTTGCAAATTTTACTATAGAAAAGGCAATCCATGGCGTAATTAAAATTTGCGACAGTATAAAATTCTTTTTTGAATAATTTACTATAGAAAAGGCAATCCCTGCGTAATTAAAATTTGCGACAGTAGAAAATTATTTTGTTGAACAATTTACTATAGAAAAGGCAATCCTGGCGTAATTAAAATTTGCGACAGTAAAAAATTATTTTTTGAATAATTTACTATAGAAAAGGCAATCCCTGGCGTATTTAAAATTTGCGACAGTAGAAAAATTATTTTTTGAATAATTTACTATAGAAAAGGCAATCCCTGGCGCAATTACAATTTGCGACAGTAAAAAATTATTTTTTGAAAAATTTACTGTAGAAAAGGCAATCCCTGGCGCAATTAAAATTTGCGACAGTAGAAAATTATTTTTTGAATAATTTACTATAGAAAAGGCAATCCCTGGCGTAATTAAAATTTGCGACAGTAAAAAATTATTTTTTGAATAATTTACTATAGAAAAGGCAATCCCTGGCGTATTTAAAATTTGCGACAGTAAGAAATTAATTTGTGAGAAATTTACTATAGAAAAGGCAATCCCTGGGATATTTAAAATTTGCGACAGTAAAAAATTATTTTTTTAAAAATTTACTATAGAAAAGGCAATTCCTGGCGCACTTAAAATTTGCCACAGTAAAAAATTTTTTTTGAATAATTTAATATAGAAAAGGCAATCCCTGGCGTATTTAAAATTTGCGACAGTATAAAATAATTTTTTGAATAATTTACTATAGAAAAGGCAATCCCTGGCGTAATTAAAATTTGCGACAGTATAAAATTATTTTTTGAATAATTTACTATAGAAAAGGCAATCCCTGGCGCACTTAAAATTTGCGACAGTAAAAAATTATTTTTTGAATAATTTACTATAGAAAAGGCAATCCCTGGCGTAATTAAAATTTGCGACAGTATAAAATTATTTTTTGCATAATTTACTATAGAAAAGGCAATCCCTGGCGCACTTAAAATTTGCGACAGTAGAAAATTATTTTTTGAATAATTTACTATAGAAAAGGCAATCCCTGGCGTAATTAAAATTTGCAACAGTAAAAAATTATTTTTTGAATAATTTACTATAGAAAAGGCAATCCCTGGCGTAATCAAAATTTGCGACAGTAGAAAATTATTTTTTGAATAATTTACTATAGAAAAGGCAATCCCTGGGATATTTAAAATTTGCGACAGTAGAAAATTATTTTTTGAATAATTTACTATAGAAAAGGCAATCCCTGGTGCAATTAAAATTTGCGACAGTAGAAAATTATTTTTTGAAAAGTTTACTATAGAAAAGGCAATCCCTGGCGCAATTAAAATTTGCGACAGTAAAAAATTATTTTTTGCAAAATTTACTGTAGAAAAGGCAATCCCTGGCGCAATTAAAACTTGCGATAGTAAAAAATTATTTTTTGAAAAATTTACTGTAGAAAAGGCAATTCCTGGCGTACTTAAAATGTGCGACAGTAAAAAATTATTTTTTGAATAATTTACTATAGAAAAGGCAATCCCTGGCGTAATTAAAATTTGCGACAGTATAAAATTATTTTTTGCAAAATTTACTATAGAAAAGGCAATCCCTGGCGTATTTAAAATTTGCGACAATAAAAAATTAATTTGTGAAAAATTTACCTGGCGAAATTGAAATTTGCGAGAGTAAAAAATTATTTTTTGAAAAATTTACTATAGAAAAGGCAATCCCTGGCGCACTTAAAATTTGCGACAGTAAAAATTATTTTTTGAATAATTTACTATAGAAAAGGCAATCCCTGGCGTATTTAAAATTTGCGACAGTATAAAATTATTTTTTGAATAATTTACTATAGAATAGGCAATCCCTGGCGTAATTAAAATTTGCGACAGTATAAAATTATTTTTTGAATAATTTACTATAGAAAAGGCAATCCCTGGCGCACTTAAAATTTGCGACAGTATAAAATAATTTTTTCAATAATTTACTATAGAGAAGGCAATCCCTGGCGCACTTAAAATTTGCGACAGAAAAAAATATTTTTTGAATAATTTACTATAGAAAAGGCAATCCCTGGCGTAATTAAAATTTGCGACAGTTGAAAATTATTTTTTGAATAATTTACTATAGAAAAGGCAATCCCTGGCGCAATTAAAATTTGCTACAGTAAAAAATTATTTTTTGCAAATTTTACTATAGAAAAGGCAATCCATGGCGTAATTAAAATTTGCGACAGTATAAAATTATTTTTTGAATAATTTACTACAGAAAAGGCAATCCCTGGCGTAATTAAAATTTGCGACAGTAGAAAATTATTTTTTGAATAATTTACTATAGAAAAGGCAATCCCTGGCGTAATTAAAATTTGCGACAGTATAAAATTATTTTTTGCAAAATTTACTATAGAAAAGGCAATCCCTGGCGTAATTAAAATTTGCGACAGTTGAAAATTATTTTTTGAATAATTTACTATAGAAAAGGCAATCCCTGGCGCAATTAAAATTTGCGACAGTAAAAAATTATTTTTTGCAAAATTTACTATAGAAAAGGCAATCCCTGGCGTAATTAAAATTTGCGACAGTATAAAATTATTTTTTGAATAATTTACTATAGAAAAGGCAATCCCTGGCGTAATTAAAATTTGCGACAGTTGAAAATTATTTTTTGAATAATTTACTATAGAAAAGGCAATCCCTGGCGCAATTAAAATTTGCGACAGTAGAAAATTATTTTTTGAATAATTTACTATAGAAAAGGCAATCCCTGGCGTAATTAAAATTTGCGACAGTAGAAAATTATTTTTTGAATAATTTACTATAGAAAAGGCAATCCCTGGCGTAATTAAAATTTGCGACAATAAAAAATTATTTTTTGAATAATTTACTACAGAAAAGGCAATCCTTGGCGTAATTAAAATTTGCGACAGTAGAAAATTATTTTTTGAATAATTTACTATAGAAAAGGCAATCCCTGGCGCAATTAAAATTTGCGACAGTAGAAAATTATTTTTTGAATAATTTACTATAGAAAAGGCAATCCCTGGCGCACTTAAAATTTGCGACAGTAGAAAATTATTTTTTGAATAATTTACTGTAGAAAAGGCAATCCCTGACGCAATTAAAATTTGCGACAGTAGAAAATTATTTTTTGAATTATTTACTATAGAAAAGGCAATCCCTGGCGTATTTAAAATTTGCGACAGTAAAAAATTATTTTTTGAATAATTTACTATAGAAAAGGCAATCCCTGGCGTATTTAAAATTTGCGACAGTAAAAAATTATTTTTTGAATAATTTACTATAGAAAAGGCAATCCCTGGCGTAATTAAAATTTGCGACAGTAAAAAATTATTTTTTGAATAATTTACTATAGAAAAGGCAATATCTGGCGCACTTAAAATTTGCGACAGTAAAAAATTATTTTTTGAATAATTTACTATAGAAAGGGCAATCCCTGGGATATTTAAAATTTGCGACAGTAAAAAATTATTTTTTGAATAATTTACTATAGAAAAGGCAATCCCTGGCGTATTTAAAATTTGCGACAGTAAAAAATTATTTTTTGAATAATTTACTATAGAAACGGCAATCCCTGGCGTATTTAAAATTTGCGACAGTAAAAAATTATTTTTTGAATAATTTACTATAGAAAAGGCAATCCCTGGCGCAATTAAAATTTGCGACAGTAAAAAATTATTTTTTGCAAAATTTACTATAGAAAAGGCAATCCCTGGCGTATTTAAAATTTGCGACAGTAGAAAATTATTTTTTGAATAATTTACTATAGAAAAGGCAATCCCTGGCGCAATTACAATTTGCGACAGTAAAAAATTATTTTTTGAAAAATTTACTGTAGAAAAGGCAATCCCTGGCGCAATTAAAATTTGCGACAGTAGAAAATTATTTTTTGAATAATTTACTATAGAAAAGGCAATCCCTGGCGTAATTAAAATTTGCGACAGTAAAAAATTATTTTTTGAATAATTTACTATAGAAAAGGCAATCCCTGGCGTATTTAAAATTTGCGACAGTAAGAAATTAATTTGTGAGAAATTTACTATAGAAAAGGCAATCCCTGGGATATTTAAAATTTGCGACAGTAAAAAATTATTTTTTGAAAAATTTACTATAGAAAAGGCAATCCCTGGCGCACTTAAAATTTGCCACAGTAAAAAATTATTTTTTGAATAATTTACTATAGAAAAGGCAATCCCTGGCGTATTTAAAATTTGCGAGAGTATAAAATTATTTTTTGCAAAATTTACTATAGAAAAGGCAATCCCTGGCGCACTTAAAATTTGCGACAGTAAAAAATTATTTTTTGAATAATTTACTATAGAAAAGGCAATCCCTGGCGTAATTAAAATTTGCGACAGTATAAAATTATTTTTTGCATAATTTACTATAGAAAAGGCAATCCCTGGCGCACTTAAAATTTGCGACAGTAGAAAATTATTTTTTGAATAATTTACTATAGAAAAGGCAATCCCTGGCGTAATTAAAATTTGCAACAGTAAAATATTATTTTTTGAATAATTTACTATAGAAAAGGCAATCCCTGGCGTAATTAAAATTTGCGACAGTAGAAAATTATTTTTTGAATAATTTACTATAGAAAAGGCAATCCCTGGGATATTTAAAATTTGCGACAGTAGAAAATTATTTTTTGAATAATTTGCTGTAGAAAAGGCAATCCCTGGCGCAATTAAAACTTGCGATAGTAAAAAATTATTTTTTGAAAAATTTACTGTAGAAAAGGCAATTCCTGGCGTACTTAAAATTTGCGACAGTAAAAAATTATTTTTTGAATAATTTACTATAGAAAAGGCAATCCCTGGCGTAATTAAAATTTGCGACAGTATAAAATTATTTTTTGCAAAATTTACTATAGAAAAGGCAATCCCTGGCGTATTTAAAATTTGCGACAGTAAAAAATTAATTTGTGAAAAATTTACCTGGCGAAATTGAAATTTGCGAGAGTAAAAAATTATTTTTTGAAAAATTTACTATAGAAAAGGCAATTCCTGGCGCACTTAAAATTTGCGACAGTAAAAATTATTTTTTGAATAATTTACTATAGAAAAGGCAATCCCTGGCGTAATTAAAATTTGCGACAGTATAAAATTATTTTTTGAATAATTTACTATAGAAAAGGCAATCCCTGGCGCAATTAAAATTTGCGACAGAAAAAATTATTTTTTGAATAATTTACTATAGAAAAGGCAATCCCTGGCTCAATTAAAATTTGCGACAGTAGAAAATTATTTTTTGAATAATTTACTATAGAAAAGGCAATCCCTGGCGCAATTAAAATTTGCGACAGTAGAAAATTATTTTTTGAATAATTTACTATAGAAAAGGCAATCCCTGGGGTATTTAAAATTTGCGACAGTAAAAAATTATTTTTTGAAAAATTTACTATAGAAAAGGTAATCCCTGGCGCAATTACAATTTGCGACAGTAAAAAATTATTTTTTGAAAAATTTACTGTAGAAACGCAATCCCTGGCGCAATTAAAATTTGCGACAATAGAAAATTATTTTTTGAAAAGTTTACTATAGAAAAGGCAATCCCTGGCGCAATTAAAATTTGCGACAGTAAAAAATTATTTTTTGCAAAATTTACTGTAGAAAAGGCAATCCCTGGCGCAATTAAAACTTGCGATAGTAAAAAATTATTTTTTGAATAATTTACTATAGAAAAGGCAATCCCTGGCGGATTTGAAATTTGCGACAGTAAAAAATTATTTTTTGAATAATTTACTATAGAAAAGGCAATCCCTGGCGTTATTAAAATTTGCGACAGTAGAAAATTATTTTTTGAATAATTTACTATAGAAAAGGCAATCCCTGGCGCAATTAAAATTTGCGACAGAAAAAAATTATTTTTTGCAAAATTTACTGTAGAAAAGGCAATCCCTGGCGCAATTAAAACTTGCGATAGTAAAAAATTATTTTTTGAATAATTTACTATAGAAAAGGCAATCCCTGGCGTATTTAAAATTTGCGACAGTAAAAAATTATTTTTTGAATAATTTACTATAGAAAAGGCAATCCCTGGCGTAATTAAAATTTGCGACAGTAGAAAATTATTTTTTGAATAATTTACTATAGAAAAGGCAATCCCTGGCGCACCTAAAATTTGCGACAGTATAAAATAATTTTTTCAATAATTTACTATAGAAAAGGCAATCCCTGGCGTAATTAAAATTTGCGACAGTATAGAATTATTTTTTGAATAATTTACTATAGAGAAGGCAATCCCTGGCGCACTTAAAATTTGTGACAGAAAAAATTATTTTTTGAATAATTTACTATAGAAAAGGCAATCCCTGGCGTAATTAAAATTTGCGACAGTTGAAAATTATTTTTTGAATTATTTACTATAGAAAAGGCAATCCCTGGCGCAATTAAAATTTGCTACAGTAAAAAATTATTTTTTGCAAATTTTACTATAGAAAAGGCAATCCATGGCGTAATTAAAATTTGCGACAGTATAAAATTCTTTTTTGAATAATTTACTATAGAAAAGGCAATCCCTGGCGTAATTAAAATTTGCGACAGTAGAAAATTATTTTTTGAACAATTTACTATAGAAAAGGCAATCCCTGGCGTAATTAAAATTTGCGACAGTAAAAAATTATTTTTTGAATAATTTACTATAGAAAAGGCAATCCCTGGCGTATTTAAAATTTGCGACAGTAGAAAATTATTTTTTGAATAATTTACTATAGAAAAGGCAATCCCTGGCGCAATTACAATTTGCGACAGTAAAAAATTATTTTTTGAAAAATTTACTGTAGAAAAGGCAATCCCTGGCGCAATTAAAATTTGCGACAGTAGAAAATTATTTTTTGAATAATTTACTATAGAAAAGGCAATCCCTGGCGTAATTAAAATTTGCGACAGTAAAAAATTATTTTTTGAATAATTTACTATAGAAAAGGCAATCCCTGGCGTATTTAAAATTTGCGACAGTAAGAAATTAATTTGTGAGAAATTTACTATAGAAAAGGCAATCCCTGGGATATTTAAAATTTGCGACAGTAAAAAATTATTTTTTTAAAAATTTACTATAGAAAAGGCAATTCCTGGCGCACTTAAAATTTGCCACAGTAAAAAATTTTTTTGAATAATTTAATATAGAAAAGGCAATCCCTGGCGTATTTAAAATTTGCGACAGTATAAAATAATTTTTGAATAATTTACTATAGAAAAGGCAATCCCTGGCGTAATTAAAATTTGCGACAGTATAAAATTATTTTTTGAATAATTTACTATAGAAAAGGCAATCCCTGGCGCACTTAAAATTTGCGACAGTAAAAAATTATTTTTTGAATAATTTACTATAGAAAAGGCAATCCCTGGCGTAATTAAAATTTGCGACAGTATAAAATTATTTTTTGCATAATTTACTATAGAAAAGGCAATCCCTGGCGCACTTAAAATTTGCGACAGTAGAAAATTATTTTTTGAATAATTTACTATAGAAAAGGCAATCCCTGGCGTAATTAAAATTTGCAACAGTAAAAAATTATTTTTTGAATAATTTACTATAGAAAAGGCAATCCCTGGCGTAATCAAAATTTGCGACAGTAGAAAATTATTTTTTGAATAATTTACTATAGAAAAGGCAATCCCTGGGATATTTAAAATTTGCGACAGTAGAAAATTATTTTTTGAATAATTTACTATAGAAAAGGCAATCCCTGGTGCAATTAAAATTTGCGACAGTAGAAAATTATTTTTTGAAAAGTTTACTATAGAAAAGGCAATCCCTGGCGCAATTAAAATTTGCGACAGTAAAAAATTATTTTTTGCAAAATTTACTGTAGAAAAGGCAATTCCTGGCGTACTTAAAATTTGCGACAGTAGAAAATTATTTTTTGAATAATTTACTATAGAAAAGGCAATCCCTGGTGCAATTAAAACTTGCGATAGTAAAAAATTATTTTTTGAAAAATTTACTGTAGAAAAGGCAATTCCTGGCGTACTTAAAATTTGCGACAGTAAAAAATTATTTTTTGAATAATTTACTATAGAAAAGGCAATCCCTGGCGTAATTAAAATTTGCGACAGTATAAAATTATTTTTTGCAAAATTTACTATAGAAAAGGCAATCCCTGGCGTATTTAAAATTTGCGACAATAAAAAATTAATTTGTGAAAAATTTACCTGGCGAAATTGAAATTTGCGAGAGTAAAAAATTATTTTTTGAAAAATTTACTATAGAAAAGGCAATCCCTGGCGCACTTAAAATTTGCGACAGTAAAAATTATTTTTTGAATAATTTACTATAGAAAAGGCAATCCCTGGCGTATTTAAAATTTGCGACAGTATAAAATTATTTTTTGAATAATTTACTATAGAATAGGCAATCCCTGGCGTAATTAAAATTTGCGACAGTATAAAATTATTTTTTGAATAATTTTCTATAGAAAAGGCAATCCCTGGCGTAATTAAAATTTGCGACAGTAGAAAATTATTTTTTGAATAATTTACTATAGAAAAGGCAATCCCTGGCGCATTTAAAATTTGCGACAGTAAACAATTAATTTGTGAAAAATTTACCTGGCGAAATTGAAATTTGCGACAGTAAAAAATCATTTTTTGAATAATTTACTATAGAAAAGGCAATCCCTGGCGCAATTAGAATTTGCGACAGTAAAAAATTATTTTTTGAATAATTTAATATAGAAAAGGCAATCCCTGGCGTATTTAAAATTTGCGACATTAGAAAATTATTTTTTGAAAAATTTACCTGGCGAAATTGAAATTTGCGAGAGTAAAAAATTTTTTTTTGAATAATTTACTATAGAAAAGGCAATCCCTGGAGTAATTAAAATTTGCGACAGTAGAAAATTATTTTTTGAATAATTTACTATAGAAAAGGCAATCCCTGGCGTAGTTAAAATTTGCGACAGTATAAAATTATTTTTTGAATAATTTACTATAGAAAAGGCAATCCCTTGCGCAATTAAAATTTGCGACAGTATAAAATTATTTTTTGAATAATTTACTATAGAAAAGGCAATCCCTGGCGTAATTAAAATTTGCGACAGTATAAAATTATTTTTTGAATAATTTACTATAGAAAAGGCAATCCCTGGTGCACTTAAAATTTGCGACAGTATAAAATTATTTTTTGAATAATTTACTATAGAAAAGGCAATCCCTGGCGTAATTAAAATTTGCGACAGTAAAAAATTATTTTGTGAGAAATTTACTATAGAAAAGGCAATCCCTGGGATATTTAAAATTTGCGACAGTAAAAAATTATTTTTTGAAAAATTTAATATAGAAAAGGCAATCCCTGGCCTAATTAAAACTTGCGATAGTAAAAAATTATTTTTTGAAAAATTTACTATAGAAAAGGCAATCCCTGGCGCAATTAAAATTTGCGACAGTAGAAAATTATTTTTTGAATAATTTACTATAGAAAAGGCAATCCCTGGCGCACTTAAAATTTGCGACAGTAAAAAATTATTTTGGGAGAAATTTACTATAGAAAAGGCAATCCCTGGCGCAATTAAAATTTGCGACAGTAAAAAATTATTTTTTGAATAATTTACTATAGAAAAGGCAATCCCTGGCGCAATTAAAATTTGCGACAGTAAAAAATTATTTTTTGAATAATTTACTATAGAAAAGGCAATCCCTGGCGTAATTAAAATTTGCGACAGTAAAAAATTATTTTGTGAGAAATTTACTATAGAAAAGGCAATCCCTGGGATATTTAAAATTTGCGACAGTAAAAAATTATTTTTTGAAAAATTTAATATAGAAAAGGCAATCCCTGGCCTAATTAAAACTTGCGATAGTAAAAAATTATTTTTTGAAAAATTTACTATAGAAAAGGCAATCCCTGGCGCAATTAAAATTTGCGACAGTAGAAAATTATTTTTTGAATAATTTACTATAGAAAAGGCAATCCCTGGCGCACTTAAAATTTGCGACAGTAAAAAATTATTTTGGGAGAAATTTACTATAGAAAAGGCAATCCCTGGCGCAATTAAAATTTGCGACAGTAAAAAATTATTTTTTGAATAATTTACTATAGAAAAGGCAATCCCTGGCGCAATTAAAATTTGCGACAGTAAAAAATTATTTTTTGAATAATTTACTATAGAAAAGGCAATCCCTGGCGTAATTAAAATTTGCGACAGTTGAAAATTATTTTTTGAATAATTTACTATAGAAAAGGCAATCCCTGGTGCACTTAAAATTTGCGACAGTATAAAATTATTTTTTGAATAATTTACTATAGAAAAGGCAATCCCTGGCGTAATTAAAATTTGCGACAGTAAAAAATTATTTTTTGAATAATTTACTATAGAAAAGGCAATCCCTGGGATATTTAAAATTTGCGACAGTAAAAAATTACTTTTTGAATAATTTACTATAGAAAAGGCAATCCCTGGCGCACTTAAAATTTGCGACAGTAAAAAATTATTTTTTGAATAATTTACTATAGAAAAGGCAATCCCTGGCGCACTTAAAATTTGCGACAGTAAAAAATTATTTTTTGAATAATTTACTATAGAAAAGGCAATCCCTGGCGTAATTAAAATTTGCGACAGTAGAAAATTATTTTTTGAATAATTTACTATAGAAAAGGCAATCCCTGGCGTATTTAAAATTTGCGACAGTAAAAATTAATATTTTGAGAAATTTACAGTAGAAAAGGCAATCCCTGGCGCAATTAAAATTTGCGACAGTAAAAAATTATTTTTTGAATAATTTACTATAGAAAAGGCAATCCCTGGCGTAATTAAAATTTGCGACAGTTGAAAATTATTTTTTGAATAATTTACTATAGAAAAGGCAATCCCTGGCGTAATTAAAATTTGCGACAGTATAAAATTATTTTTTGAATAATTTACTATAGAATAGGCAATCCCTGGCGTAATTAAAATTTGCGACAGTAAAAAATTATTTTTTGAATAATTTACTAGAGAAAAGGCAATCCCTGGCGTAATTAAAATTTGCGACAGTAGAAAATTATTTTTTGAATAATTTACTATAGAAAAGGCAATCCCTGGCGCAATTAAAATTTGCGACAGTAGAAAATTATTTTTTGAATAATTTACTATAGAAAAGGCAATCCCTGGCGCACTTAAAATTTGCGACAGTAAAAAATTATTTTGGGAGAAATTTACTATAGAAAAGGCAATCCCTGGCGGAATTAAAATTTGCGACAGTAAAAAATTATTTTTTGAATAATTTACTATAGAAAAGGCAATCCCTGGCGCAATTAAAATTTGCGACAGTAAAAAATTATTTTTTGAATAATTTACTATAGAAAAGGCAATCCCTGGCGTAATTAAAATTTGCGACAGTTGAAAATTATTTTTTGAATAATTTACTATAGAAAAGGCAATCCCTGGTGCACTTAAAATTTGCGACAGTATAAAATTATTTTTTGAATAATTTACTATAGAAAAGGCAATCCCTGGCGTAATTAAAATTTGCGACAGTAAAAAATTATTTTTTGAATAATTTACTATAGAAAAGGCAATCCCTGGGATATTTAAAATTTGCGACAGTAAAAAATTACTTTTTGAATAATTTACTATAGAAAAGGCAATCCCTGGCGCACTTAAAATTTGCGACAGTAAAAAATTATTTTTTGAATAATTTACTATAGAAAAGGCAATCCCTGGCGCACTTAAAATTTGCGACAGTAAAAAATTATTTTTTGAATAATTTACTATAGAAAAGGCAATCCCTGGCGTAATTAAAATTTGCGACAGTAGAAAATTATTTTTTGAATAATTTACTATAGAAAAGGCAATCCCTGGCGTATTTAAAATTTGCGACAGTAAAAATTAATATTTTGAGAAATTTACAGTAGAAAAGGCAATCCCTGGCGCAATTAAAATTTGCGACAGTAAAAAATTATTTTTTGAATAATTTACTATAGAAAAGGCAATCCCTGGCGTAATTAAAATTTGCGACAGTTGAAAATTATTTTTTGAATAATTTACTATAGAAAAGGCAATCCCTGGCGTAATTAAAATTTGCGACAGTATAAAATTATTTTTTGAATAATTTACTATAGAATAGGCAATCCCTGGCGTAATTAAAATTTGCGACAGTAAAAAATTATTTTTTGAATAATTTACTAGAGAAAAGGCAATCCCTGGCGTAATTAAAATTTGCGACAGTAGAAAATTATTTTTTGAATAATTTACTATAGAAAAGGCAATCCCTGGCGTAGTTAAAATTTGCGACAGTATAAAATTATTTTTTGAATAATTTACTATAGAAAAGGCAATCCCTTGCGCAATTAAAATTTGCGACAGTATAAAATTATTTTTTGAATAATTTACTATAGAAAAGGCAATCCCTGGCGTAATTAAAATTTGCGACAGTAAAAAATTGTTTTGTGAGAAATTTACTATAGAAAAGGCAATCCCTGGGATATTTATAATTTGCGACAGTAAAAAATTATTTTTTGAAAAATTTACTATAGAAAAGGCAATCCCTGGCCTAATTAAAACTTGCGATTAGTAAAAAATTATTTTTTGAAAAATTTACTATAGAAAAGGCAATCCCTGGCGCAATTAAAATTTGCGACAGTAGAAAATTATTTTTTGAATAATTTACTATAGAAAAGGCAATCCCTGGCGCACTTAAAATTGGCGACAGTAAAAAATTATTTTGGGAGAAATTTACTATAGAAAAGGCAATCCCTGGCGCAATTAAAATTTGCGACAGTAAAAAATTATTTTTTGAATAATTTACTATAGAAAAGGCAATCCCTGGCGCAATTAAAATTTGCGACAGTAAAAAATTATTTTTTGAATAATTTACTATAGAAAAGGCAATCCCTGGCGTAATTAAAATTTGCGACAGTAAAAAATTATTTTTTGAATAATTTACTATAGAAAAGGCAATCCCTGGGATATTTAAAATTTGCGACAGTAAAAAATTACTTTTTGAATAATTTACTATAGAAAAGGCAATCCCTGGCGCACTTAAAATTTGCGACAGTAAAAAATTATTTTTTGAATAATTTACTATAGAAAAGGCAATCCCTGGCGTACTTAAAATTTGCGACAGTAAAAAATTATTTTTTGAATAATTTACTATAGAAAAGGCAATCCCTGGCGTAATTAAAATTTGCGACAGTAGAAAATTATTTTTTGAATAATTTACTATAGAAAAGGCAATCCCTGGCGTATTTAAAATTTGCGACAGTAAAAATTAATATTTTGAGAAATTTACTGTAGAAAAGGCAATCCCTGGCGCAATTAAAATTTGCGACAGTAAAAAATTATTTTTTGAATAATTTACTATAGAAAAGGCAATCCCTGGCGTAATTAAAATTTGCGACAGTTGAAAATTATTTTTTGAATAATTTACTATAGAAAAGGCAATCCCTGGCGCACTTAAAATTTGCGACAATATAAAATTATTTTTTGAATAATTTACTATAGAAAAGGCAATCCCTGGCGTAATTAAAATTTGCGACAGTAAAAAATTGTTTTGTGAGAAATTTACTATAGAAAAGGCAATCCCTGGGATATTTAAAATTTGCGACAGTAAAAAATTATTTTTTGAAAAATTTACTATAGAAAAGGCAATCCCTGGCGTAATTAAAACTTGCGATAGTAAAAAATTATTTTTTGAAAAATTTACTATAGAAATGGCAATCCCTGGCGCAATCAAAAATTTGCGACAGTAGAAAATTATTTTTTGAATAATTTACTATAGAAAAGGCAATCCCTGGCGCACTTAAAATTTGCGACAGTAAAAAATTATTTTGGGAGAAATTTACTATAGAAAAGGCAATCCCTGGCGCAATTAAAATTTGCGACAGTAAAAAATTATTTTTTGAATAATTTACTATAGATAAGGCAATCCCTGGCGCAATTAAAATTTGCGACAGTAAAAAATTATTTTTGAATAATTTACTATAGAAAAGGCAATCCCTGGCGTAATTAAAATTTGCGACAGTAAAAAATTATTTTTTGAATAATTTACTATAGAAAAGGCAATCCCTGGGATATTTAAAATTTGCGACAGTAAAAAATTACTTTTTGAATAATTTACTATAAAAAAGTTAATCCCTGGCGCACTTAAAATTTGCGACAGTAAAAAATTATTTTTTGAATAATTTACTATAGAAAAGGCAATCCCTGGCGTACTTAAAATTTGCGACAGTAAAAAATTATTTTTTGAATAATTTACTATAGAAAAGGCAATCCCTGGCGTAATTAAAATTTGCGACAGTAGAAAATTATTTTTTGAATAATTTACTATAGAAAAGGCAATCCCTGGCGTATTTAAAATTTGCGACAGTAAAAATTAATATTTTGAGAAATTTACTGTAGAAAAGGCAATCCCTGGCGCAATTAAAATTTGCGACAGTAAAAAATTATTTTTTGAATAATTTACTATAGAAAAGGCAATCCCTGGCGTAATTAAAATTTGCGACAGTTGAAAATTATTTTTTGAATACTTTACTATAGAAAAGGCAATCCCTGTCGTAATTAAAATTTGCGACAGTTGAAAATTACTTTTTGAATAATTTACTATAGAAAAGGCAATCCCTGGCGCAATTAAAATTTGCGACAGTAAAAAATTATTTTTTGAATAATTTACTATAGAAAAGGCAATCCCTGGCATATTTAAAATTTGCTACAGTAGAAAATTATTTTTTGAATAATTTACTATAGAAAAGGAAATCCCCTGGCGTAATTAAAATTTGCGACAGTATAAAATTATTTTTTGAATAATTTACTATAGAAAAGGCAATCCCTGGCGCAATTAAAAACTGCGACAGTATAAAATTATTTTTTGAATAATTTACTATAGAAAAGGCAATCCCTGGCATATTTAAAATTTGCTACAGTAGAAAATTATTTTTTGAATAATTTACTATAGAAAAGGAAATCCCTGGCGTAATTAAAATTTGCGACAGTATAACATTATTTTTTGAATAATTTACTATAGAAAAGGCAATCCCTGGGGTAATTAAAATCTGCGACAGTATAAAATTATTTTTTGAATAATTTACTATAGAAAAGGCAATCCCTTGCGCAATTAAAATTTGCGACAGTATAAAATTATTTTTTGAATAATTTACTATAGAAAAGGCAATCCCTTGCGCAATTAAAATTTGCGACAGTATAAAATTATTTTTGAATAATTTACTATAGAAAAGGCAATCCCTGGCGTAATTAAAATTGCGACAGTAGAAAATTATTTTTTGAATAATTTACTATAGAAAAGGCAATCCCTGGCGTATTTAAAATTTGCGACAGTAAAAAATTATTTTTTGAATAATTTACTGTAGAAAAGGCAATCCCTGGCGCAATTAAAATTTGCGACAGTAGAAAATTACTTTTTGAATAATTTACTATAGAAAACGCAATCCCTGGCGTATTTAAAATTTGCGACAGTAAAAAATTATTTTTTGAATAATTTACTGTAGAAAAGGCAATCCCTGGCGCAATTAAAATTTGCGACAGTAGAAAATTACTTTTTGAATAATTTACTATAGAAAAGGCAATCCCTGGCGTAATTAAATTTGCGACAGTAAAAAATTATTTTTTGAATAATTTACTATAGAAAAGGCAATCCCTGGAGTATTTAAAATTTGCGACAGTAAGAAATTAATTTGTGAGAAATTTAATATAGAAAAGGCAATCCCTGGCGCACTTAAAATTTGCGACAGTAAAAAATTATTTTTTGAATAATTTACTATAGAAAAGGCAATCCCTGGCGTAATTAAAATTTGCGACAGTAGAAAATTATTTTTTGAATAATTTACTATAGAAAAGGCAATCCCTGGCGTAATTAAAATTTGCGACAGTAGAAAATTATTTTTTGAATAATTTACTATAGAAAAGGCAATCCCTGGCGTAATTAAAATTTGCGACAGTATAAAATTATTTTTTGAATAATTTACTATAGAATAGGCAATCCCTGGCGTAATTAAAATTTGCGACAGTAGAAAATTATTTTTTGAATAATTTACTATAGAAAAGGCAATCCCTGGGATATTTAAAATTTGCGACAGTAAAAAATTACTTTTTGAATAATTTACTATAGAAAAGGCAATCCCTGGCGCACTTAAATTTTGCGACAGTAAAAAATTATTTTTTGAATAATTTACTATAGAAAAGGCAATCCCTGGCGCACTTAAAATTTGCGACAGTAAAAAATTATTTTTTGAATAATTTACTATAGAAAAGGCAATCCCTGGCGTAATTAAAATTTGCGACAGTAGAAAATTATTTTTTGAATAATTTACTATAGAAAGGGCAATCCCTGGCGTATTTAAAATTTGCGATAGTAAAAATTAATATTTTGAGAAATTTACTGTAGAAAAGGCAATCCCTGGCGTAATTAAAATTTGCGACAGTTGAAAATTATTTTTTGAATAATTTACTATAGAAAAGGCAATCCCTGGCGTAATTAAAATTTGCGACAGTTGAAAATTATTTTTTGAATAATTTACTATAGAAAAGGCAATCCCTGGCGCAATTAAAATTTGCGACAGTAAAAAATTATTTTTTGAATAATTTACTATAGAAAAGGCAATCCCTGGCGTAATTAAAATTTGCGACAGTTGAAAATTATTTTTTGAATAATTTACTATAGAAAAGGCAATCCCTGGCGTAATTAAAATTTGCGACAGTTGAAAATTATTTTTTTGAATAATTTACTATAGAAAAGGCAATCCCTGGCGCAATTAAAATTTGCGACAGTAAAAAATTATTTTTTGAATAATTTACTATAGAAAAGGCAATCCCTGGGATATTTAAAATTTGCGACAGTAAAAAATTATTTTTTGAAAAATTTACTATAGAAAAGGCAATCCCTGGCGTAATTAAAACTTGCGATAGTAAAAAATTATTTTTTGAAAAATTTACTATAGAAAAGGCAATCCCTGGCGCAATTAAAATTTGCGACAGTAGAAAATTATTTTTTGAATAATTTACTATAGAAAAGGCAATCACTGGCGCACTTAAAATTTGCGACAGTAAAAAATTATTTTGGGAGAAATTTACTATAGAAAAGACAATCCCTGGCGCAATTAAAATTTGCGACAGTAAAAAATTATTTTTTGAATAATTTACTATAGAAAAGGCAATCCCTGGCGCAATTAAAATTTGCGACAGTAAAAAATTATTTTTTGAATAATTTACTATAGAAAAGGCAATCCCTGGCGTAATTAAAATTTGCGACAGTAAAAAATTATTTTTTGAATAATTTACTATAGAAAAGGCAATCCCTGGGATATTTAAAATTTGCGACAGTAAAAAATTACTTTTTGAATAATTTACTATAGAAAAGGCAATCCCTGGCGCACTTAAATTTTGCGACAGTAAAAAATTATTTTTTGAATAATTTACTATAGAAAAGGCAATCCCTGGCGCACTTAAAATTTGCGACAGTAAAAAATTATTTTTTGAATAATTTACTATAGAAAAGGCAATCCCTGGCGTAATTAAAATTTGCGACAGTAGAAAATTATTTTTTGAATAATTTACTATAGAAAGGGCAATCCCTGGCGTATTTAAAATTTGCGATAGTAAAAATTAATATTTTGAGAAATTTACTGTAGAAAAGGCAATCCCTGGCGCAATTAAAATTTGCGACAGTAAAAAATTATTTTTTGAATAATTTACTATAGAAAAGGCAATCCCTGGCGTAATTAAAATTTGCGACAGTTGAAAATTATTTTTTGAATAATTTACTATAGAAAAGGCAATCCCTGGCGTAATTAAAATTTGCGACAGTTGAAAATTATTTTTTGAATAATTTACTATAGAAAAGGCAATCCCTGGCGCAATTAAAATTTGCGACAGTAAAAAATTATTTTTTGAATAATTTACTATAGAAAAGGCAATCCCTGGCATATTTAAAATTTGCTACAGTAGAAAATTATTTTTTGAATAATTTACTATAGAAAAGGCAATCCCTGGCGTAATTAAAATTTGCGACAGTTAAAATTATTTTTTTGAATAATTTACTATAGAAAAGGCAATCCCTGGCGCACTTAAAATTTGCGACAGTAAAAAATTATTTTTTGAATAATTTACTATAGAAAAGGCAATCCCTGGCGTAATTAAAATTTGCGACAGTAAAAAAATATTTTTTGAATAATTTACTATAGAAAAGGCAATCCCTGGGATATTTAAAATTTGCGACAGTAAAAAATTACTTTTTGAATAATTTACTATAGAAAAGGCAATCCCTGGCGCACTTAAATTTTGCGACAGTAAAAAATTATTTTTTGAATAATTTACTATAGAAAAGGCAATCCCTGGCGCACTTAAAATTTGCGACAGTAAAAAATTATTTTTTGAATAATTTACTATAGAAAAGGCAATCCCTGGCGTAATTAAAATTTGCGACAGTAGAAAATTATTTTTTGAATAATTTACTATAGAAAGGGCAATCCCTGGCGTATTTAAAATTTGCGATAGTAAAAATTAATATTTTGAGAAATTTACTGTAGAAAAGGCCATCCCTGGCGCAATTAAAATTTGCGACAGTAAAAAATTATTTTTTGAATAATTTACTATAGAAAAGGCAATCCCTGGCGTAATTAAAATTTGCGACAGTTGAAAATTATTTTTTGAATAATTTACTATAGAAAAGGCAATCCCTGGCGTAATTAAAATTTTGCGACAGTTGAAAATTATTTTTTGAATAATTTACTATAGAAAAGGCAATCCCTGGCGCAATTAAAATTTGCGACAGTAAAAAATTATTTTTTGAATAATTTACTATAGAAAAGGCAATCCCTGGCATATTTAAAATTTGCTACAGTAGAAAATTATTTTTTGAATAATTTACTATAGAAAAGGCAATCCCTGGCGTAATTAAAATTTGCGACAGTATAAAATTATTTTTTGAATAATTTACTATAGAAAAGGCAATCCCTGGCGTAATTAAAATCTGCGACAGTAGAAAATTATTTTTTGAATAATTTACTATAGAAAAGGCAATCCCTTGCGCAATTAAAATTTGCGACAGTATAAAATTATTTTTTGAATAATTTACTATAGAAAAGGCAATCCCTGGCGTAATTAAAATTTGCGACAGTAAAAAATTAATTTGTGAAAAATTTACCTGGCGAAATTGAAATTTGCGAGTGTAAAAAATTATTTTTTGAATAATTTACTATAGAAAAGGCAATCCCTGGCGTAATTAAAATTTGCCACAGTAAAAAATTATTTTTTGAATAATTTACTATAGAAAAGGCAATCCCTGGCGTATTTAAAATTTGCGACAGTAGAAAATTATTTTTTGAAAAATTTACCTGGCGAAATTGAAATTTGCGAGAGTAAAAAAATATTTTTTGAATAATTTACTATAGAAAAGGCAATCCCTGGCGTATTTAAAATTTGCGACAGTAAAAAATTATTTTTTGAATAATTTACTATAGAAAAGGCAATCCCTGGCGTATTTAAAATTTGCGACAGTAAAAAATTATTTTTTGAATAATTTACTATAGAAAAGGCAATCCTGGCGCAATTAAAATTTGCGACAGTAAAAAAATATTTTTTGCAAAATTTACTATAGAAAAGGCAATCCCTGGCGTATTTAAAATTTGCGACAGTAGAAAATTATTTTTTGAATAATTTACTATAGAAAAGGCAATCCCTGGCGCAATTACAATTTGCGACAGTAAAAAATTATTTTTTGAAAAATTTACTGTAGAAAAGGCAATCCCTGGCGCAATTAAAATTTGCGACAGTAGAAAATTACTTTTTGAATAATTTACTATAGAAAAGGCAATCCCTGGCGTAATTAAAATTTGCGACAGTAAAAAATTATTTTTTGAATAATTTACTATAGAAAAGGCAATCCCTGGCGCAATTAAAATTTGCGACAGTAGAAAATTATTTTTTGAAAAATTTACTGTAAAATTTGCGACAGTAAAAAATTATTTTTTGAAAAATTTACTATAGAAAAGGCAATCCCTGGCGTAATTAAAACTTGCGATAGTAAAAAATTATTTTTTGAAAAATTTACTATAGAAAAGGCAATCCCTGGCGCAATTAAAATTTGCGACAGTAAAAAATTATTTTTGAATAATTTACTATAGGAAAGGCAATCCCTGGCGCAATTAAAATTTGCGACAGTAAAAAATTATTTTTTGAATAATTTTACTATAAAAAAGGCAATCCCTGGCGTAATTAAAATTTGCGACAGTAGAAAATTATTTTTGAAAATTTACTGTAAAATTTGCGACAGTAAAAATTATTTTTTGAAAAATTTACTATAGAAAAGGCAATCCCTGGCGTAATTAAAACTTGCGATAGTAAAAAATTATTTTTTGAAAAATTTACTATAGAAAAGGCAATCCCTGGCGCAATTAAAATTTGCGACAGTAAAAAATTATTTTTTGAATAATTTACTAT